>JASAMW010002370.1:0-15937 GCA_030247985.1 Epsilonema sp. ZAB3_2 | reverse complement strand
GTCGGCTATGTGATCGTATCGGTTGTTCATGTCTTGCTTTGTTCGTGAAAAGGCTCGCAATGTTGTGTTTAACTTACTGAATGAATACGTAAATATATTTCACGTTGGTTTTTCTGACTGATAAATTTGCATCGCACGCACTACGTAACGCTTTGACCTTTCGCTAGGGATGTGTGACGTGCCGCGTTCCGTATGGCGATAGCCGGGGCCGAGGGGGGAGAGACGCCGAACGGGGACCCGTTCGGAGGACACAGCTGCGGACTTAGTCACCCAGGATGACGTCGGGGCACATTTTGGCTAAACTCGCCTTACATACCTAGAACTAGTTTAGGCCGGGTTAGACGTGGTCCGGGCCGATGTACGCAGTACGTAACACCCGCCGCCCAGGCCCTCGCCGTTCACTACTGGACACTCCTGGTCCGAGACATTGCATCAAGGTGTCTGTCCTTACACCTCCTGACGGCTTCGGGTTCCCTCCATGAACGTTCCCGATGGCGACCCCTGGGGCCCGAAAAGGGGGAGAGAAATAGGGCCCGAACGGGGAAATCAACCTCGGATAGCTGAACTTAGGCTTGATCAGGACGGTTCTGGGACTTTTGTTAAATCTCGCCAGACTAGAACTAGTTTACTAAGAGTGGCCTCGGACCACGTAGGAGTAGTAACATATGTAAGTGCATACAGTACAGTGGTCAATGCTGTTCTTGACTAATATGCAAATAAATAAATTATTATTTATTGGCAACCGCAATTGTTGAATGATCCTCGTAGCCGATGTGAATTGGTACATTTACACGTTGAGCGCCATGTCAGACAGCTAAGCACACTACGGCTTGGCTCCAGCTCAATGAATGCATTTTATCCGCTGTTTGCTGACTTACCATATCCAACTTAGGCCCATTAATCGAACTGCATTGTTGACCCTGATTACTATTATTATTGCTTTTGGCCTCCTTTCCCACTGTATTGGCCATACTGTTAATCGGTCTCGCTTGCTGATACTGTCTTTTGCTCGGCGGAGCTTTGACAGTTCGTCTGCCTATTTCGTCTCTCAGAGTTGCCGAGTTTGTTCGGTGATGCCATTAAACACCGGAATTGCAGCATCCTGTGGGCTCCGCTCCAGTCTGCAGCCGAAGATGGGGGACGAAGCTGTGAGGACCTCTGAAGTCCAGAGCTGCTTGGAGGTCAGCGCCGCAGACGTGACAAATTCGGCGTTAGGATCCGACGGTTCCTGTTCGCTCCACCGTGATGTTCATCACGCCACAAAGCCACACCTTCAAGAAATTAGTCAATGTCGTGCATCGCGTTTGTACATAGTTGGAGATTTTCTTAACTCGTTCATTTTTCTCAATGCACATGGTGTACTTATATAATGGGTTTTTATATTTTCAAGGAAAATGTTTTCACAACAATATTCGCGGAATTTATTTGACTGTTTTGTTTTTGCGACATCATGGACTGACACACTCGGTTTTCCGAAGTTTTCGACCTATTTTCGTCTGAATTCGAACCTAGAACCTAGATGCCATATTTACCACCCATCTCGCAAAGCTCTTATTACGACAAATTACCTCGCGACCTAATACTTTGCACTGAATAATGGTCAAGGTCATCATCTATGACCTGTTAGGCGGAGCAATGGGTTACGGACGAGATCGTAATCGTTAGACTTGTTTTATACCGTAACGTGCACTGAGTGAGGTGGCACTAAAGCGTTTAGCTGTCTTAGTAGTTAAAATTATACCGTATCGTACGTATGCGTTTGTTTTCGTGGCTAAGGGTATAGGCTTGATTGTACATATCTACAGGGTGTCTCATAATAAACCGAACACTTTTCCGTGCATATAACTCGGAAACTACACGTTAGATTTTCATGCGGTTTTTTTGTGTTTATAGTCTGGCCAACACAGTCGGACTTGGACTCAAGGCGGGTTGCGTCTCTCGCATGCAGCTATTTTTGCCAAAATAGGAGAGTACACTGAAAGTGTGGGACAGAAATCCGCATTCCGCGCTCGATTTTACGCAACGCGCCCTGAGTCCAAGTGCCAACTGCTCTTGGCCAGACTACTAGACGGCAAGGCTCCAACTTATAATGTGTAGCAAATTCCGCTTCTCCATTAGGCTGGAGTGGGAAAGCCGCTCACACATTTCTTTGCCGAAAATTTTCGACCGGTAGTGCCGATTTAGGCGCGGCGAGCTCCAAAATAAAATTAGTCTCGTAATGAAGATGTCCCAAATGCAAGGAAGTACTCATGTTATTTGCATGACAGATATAGCAAACGTATGGCAACAATAATTGTAATAAATAAGACCCTAATTTTTCTCCATATGAAGAAAAACGTTGATTTTTGAGCTTTGAGATTTTAAACGGATGTAATTTTTGAAATATGCAACCAAGTAGCTGAAAATTTTGTACACATTGAAAGTTGAAAACTTTTACTAAATAATCAAGAAACCGCATAAAAATCTAACGCCTGCAACTTTTTGAGATTTACATGCACGGAAAGTGTTTGGTTTATTTTGAGACACTCTGTATCGACCAAATAAGTGGACGGGATTGCACAGACCCCGGTAGCAACTATATAGACAAGACAACAATGAGCATACAAATCCAACTGACAGCTGCAGGCTTAGCAGACTGGCGTTGCTCTACAGCTGCAGAAGTTGATCAATGGAAACATGATGATGGCGCCTAGAATAGCCGGCTTGCGTGAACACCCGACCTAGAAGCCAGGCGACGCTCGCGTCGCCCGAGGACGCAACAATGTGGTGAACATGTGCGCAAGCCAACAGTCCTTACATACCATGCTGCCACCTTTAACAAAAAAAAGCCATTAGAACTATAGCTCGGCCAATAGCAGTTGGCACTTGGACTCAAGGCGCGTTGCGTAAAATAGATTTACAACGGGCGCAGTTTTCTGTCCACGCTTCGCGTACTCCTATTTAGCAGAAGTACATATAACTACGCAACCCGCCTAGAGTCCAAGTGCCAACTGCTATTGGCCAGACTATAGGCTAGAGAAGGAATACCAAGCGCGAAACCCAATGTACAGTATGTAGTATAACAAGTATGAAACCCTCAACACATAGTATGGAACCCATGAGTGAGGTCGCGAGCACTGGTTCTGTGATCATGATAGCCAACAGCATGATGAAACCAGAGGCCAGAGTTGCGGCGAGTGTCAGCACTAGGGTCACAGCTCCCAGTTGCAGTGTTCAAGCCGCAGTACACAGTGGCATACTTCGTAGGCATGGGATTCAGTGCGATGGTACCCACCATCTTCGCCCTAATACAGGACACTGGAGAAGTCATTTGCGATTGGAGAGGCAACGCAACCCAACAGTCCCAGCAGCGCACTACAACCCCGGGATATATCATTGTCCCAGGAGACGACGGCATGATGAAAAGGCATACCATCAGCAATGAGCGCGCATCGCACTGGAGTCATCTGACAGCTCATGTGTATGCAGTGCCACCACGCTTCAGTGAAGCTGTGTATATTCTACTGATTTTCGCATGGTTGTGCATGTGCTTTGTGGCTTTTCTGCTGCTCAACTGGTCCAAGTGGGCTGCAAACGAGCGTGTGCATGGCAAACAGGATCCAAACATCACTGAGCTGGAATTGGAGAGTCGAGAAATGGACAGGAAGCTGTCCAAGATGCCACGTACAGTCGGCAAATTCCATGTACCCCTGGGGCGGTACCTGCATGTGCTGGCGCTCATCTTCTGGGTCTCCCTACTGCTGAATGGTGTCATGCCTCCAGTGCAGTCTTACTCCGCCATGCCCTATGGAGAGCCAACATTTCACTGGGCCATAGCTTGCTCAAAGATAGGCAACACCATTGGCTGCTTCCTGCCCTTCTTTTTCGACCTGCAACTGGGAGCTGTGACCCTAGTGCTGACACTCGCCGCAACTCTGGCCTCTGGTTACATCATGCTGTTGGCTATCATGAGTCCAGAACCAGTGCTCGCGACCTCACTCATGGGTTCCATACTATGTGTAAGGGTTTCATACTTGTTATACTACATACTGTACATTGGGTTTCGCGCTTGGTATTCCTTCTCTAGCCTATAGTCTGGCCAATAGCAGTTGGCACTTGGACTCTAGGCGAGTTGCGTAGTTTATATGTACTTCTGCTAAATAGGAGTACGCGAAGCGTGGACAGAAATCCGCATTTGTAAATCTATTTTACGCAACGCGCCTTGAGTCCAAGTGCCAACTGCTATTGGCCAGACTATAGTTCTAATGGCTTTTTTTGTTTTAAAGGTGGCAGCATGGGCTGTGTGTGAGGGACTGTTGGCGTTTTTGCGCACGGTGTTCGCCAGCATCTTGCGTCAGAGTTCGGGCAACAGCGAGCGTCGCCTGTTCTGGTGCGGAGTGTTCACGCAAGCCGGCTCATTTCTAGGCGCCATCATCATGTTTCCATTGATCAACTTACTGCAGCTGTTCAAGCAACGCCCAGTCTGCTAAGTGCTATTAGGTGTCAGTTGGATTTGTCTGTACATTGTTGTCTTGTCTCCTGTGTGATTCTACCGTACTGCAATCCATCCAGTTTAGTTGGTCGGATACATACAGAGTGTCTCAAAATAAACCGAACACTTTTCCGTGCATGTAAATCTGGAACCACGCGTTAGATTTTTATGCGGTTTCTTGTATTTAGTAGCCAAGGCTTCAACTTAGATGTGTACAAAATTTCAGCTACTTGGTCCACATATTTCAGAAATTACATCCGTTTGAATCTCGAAGCTCAAAATCGACGTTTTTTCTTTAGTATGGAGAAAAATTACGGTCTTATTTCTCAAGATACCTTGTTCCATACGTTTGCTATGCTGTCACTGGGGATAATGCGTGAGATACACATTTCCTTGCATTTTGGGACATCTTTTTTCATTACGAGACTAATTTTATTTTGGACTTTGCACAGGAGGCCCCTAAATCGGCACTACCAGTTCGAAAAACCTCGTTTTTGACCGCCGGAGAAAGGATGTGTTTGAGCGGCTTCCACTGGGCCTATGAAGCTAAAATTTTGTACACATATAAGTTGAAGCCTTGGCTACTATAGTAGTCTGGCCAATAGCAGTTGGCACTTGGACTCAGGGCGCGTTGCGTAAAATAGATTTACAAATGCGGATTTCTGTCCACGCTTCGTGTACTCCTATTTAGCAGAAGTAGGCTACATGCAAACTACGCAACCCGCCTTGAGTCCAAGTGCCAACTGCTGTTGGCCAGACTATAAACACAAAAAAACCGCATGAAAATCTAACGTGTGGTTCCAGAGTTATATGCACGGAAAAGTGTTCGGTTTATTATGAGACACCCTGTAGATATGTACAATCAAGCACCTATACCCTTAGCCACAGAAAACAAACGCATACGTACAGTACGTACGTAGTACGTTGCTGAGCAGCTAAACGCTTTAGTGCCACCTCACTCAGTGCACATGATGTCAGGCAATGATGTTACATACAAAACAAGTCTAACGATTACGATACAACATAACCCCTTGCCTCCGCCTAACAGGTCATAGATGATGACCTTGAGCCATTTACTTCAGTCAGAGAGTGTAGGTCGCAAAATCATTGTCCGTAATCAGAGAAGAGCTTTGAGATGGATCGTAAATCAATTGGCATCTGCAGTTCTGGGTTCGAATTCAGACGAAAATAGGTCGACCGGAAAACCGAGTGTGTCCAGTCCATGATGGCAAAAACAAAACAGTAAATAAATTCCGCGAATATTGTTGTCGAAAACATTTTTCCTTGAAAAATTATCTAAAACCATTCCTATATAAGTACACAGTGTGCATTGAGAAAAATGAACGAGTTATAGAGAAAAACGCCAACTATGTACAAACGCAATCCACGACATTGACTGTGACTAATTTCTTGAAAAGTCAAAGGTGTGGCTTTGTGGCGTGATGAACGTCGCCGGTAGCCCAACCATCAAACAGGAACCGTCGGATCCTAACGCCGAATTTGTCACGTCTGCGGTCACTGACAGTCCAAGCAGCTATCCAACTTTAAGAAAGGTCCTCGCACTTCGTCCCATCTTCGCTGCAACTGGAGCAGAACCACAGGATGCTGCAATTCCAGTGTTTAATGGCATCACCGAACAACTACTGGTCCTTCACAACTCTGAGAAGAGACGAAATAGGGCAGACAAACTGTCAAAGCTTCCACCAAGCAAACAAAAGGACCGTATCAGCAAGCAACCGATTAAGCCGCTATGGCCAATACAGAGCGAAAAGGAGGCCAAAAAGCAATAATAATAATAGTAATAAGATTGACAATAGTTCGACGATTAATGGGCCTTCAAAGTTGGATATGATGGACAAGCGTAGCAAATTGCAGCAAACAGCGGATAAAATGCCGTCATTGGACTGGAGCCAAGCCGTAGTGTGCTTCCACTGTGACATCGCCTTTAGACATGTGTTAATGTACCAAATTCACATCGGCTACCACAGCTACGAGGATCCATTCAAATGTAACCGGTGCGGTGCAAAATGAAGGGATAAAGTGAGTTTCTTCTTGCATATTAGTCAAGAACAGCATTGAGCCACTACTGTTATTTGTACTGTATGCACTTTTTTTTACATATGTTACGTACTGCGTACGTATGGCAATAGCGTCCGAGGCCAGTAGTAGTGTACGTAAACTAGTTCTAGGTATGTAAGGCGAGTTTAGCCAAAAGTCCCCGGACCGGTCCCTGGTGGGGTTGCCTAAGTCCGCAGCTGTGTCCGAGGGTAACGGGTTCGATTCCCGTTCGGTCCTATTTCTCTCCCCCCTTTTCGGGGCCCGGCTATCGCCATACGGAACGCGGCACGTCACATGGAGGACCGACGAAAAGGAACCCGAAGCCGTCAGGAGGTGTTGGGCAGACACCTTGATCAAAATGCCTCGGACCAGGAGTGTCCAGTAGTGGACGGCGAGGGCGCCTGCTTGGCGGGCGGGATGTTACGTACTGCGTACGTATGGCAATAGCGTCCGAGGCCAGTAGTAGTGTACGTAAACTAGTTCTAGGTATGTAAGGCGAGTTTAGCCAAAAGTCCCCGGACCGGTCCCTGGTGGGGTTGCCTAAGTCCGCAGCTGTGTCCGAGGGTAACGGGTTCGATTCCCGTTCGGTCCTATTTCTCTCCCCCCTTTTCGGGGCCCGGCTATCGCCATACGGAACGCGGCACGTCACACATATTATGTACGTACCCTAGAGCAAAAGGTCAAAGCGTTACGTAGTGCGTGCGATGCAAAGTTATGAGTAAAAAAACCAACGTGAAAATAAAAATGTATTACGGTATTCATTCAGGGTGAGTTTGAACACAACATTGCGAGCCTTTCACAAACAAAGCACAGACATGAACAACCAATACCAATCACATAGCCAACCATCACTGATTTCAGACCAGACGCCTTTATAGGTTTTGGTTGGCCTAAATTCGATGATCTAGTAAACTGACTGATAGATGCTCGCAGAAAAACTGACCGCTTGGTTCCTTTTGGCAGGTAGTATGCGAGAACATGTTCCACCGAATAGATATTATAAAGAATATACTTCAACATCTTTCTTTGCCTTGCGGGCATGTGCTTTGAAAGAACCAATGATGAATAGCTGCTTTTTATTGTGAGTGCATTTGCCAATTTCTCCTGCACTAGCTGCACATCGCTGCATACACCCATTAATCGCAGTATACTAGATCGCCAGCCGAAGAAAACCAAGTCTCTTCCTGCATCACTGCAAAGCAAATGGCCAAGTTTTGACGTGTCTTTTTCAAAAAGAGGGGGATTCGTCCCTTCTAATACGGTCGATAATTGCTTCCAGTCCTGTGTTAGCCAGGAGACATGCGTATGATACTGTAGAATTATCCGCATTCGTTTTGTAGATAGTAAATATAGGAGTTTCTCTTTGGAAGAAAATAGGCTCTTTGCTTGGTAGTTGGTGACAGTCTGAGCCTTCAAGGCTGCCACAACGAACCAAATGATAAACACAGAAGGAAGGACCCAAAATTTGAGAGGTTTCAGAGTGGATTGGCCAGCCATCTCCAGAAAACTGGTTGCACAAGCACGAGCCAAATTTCTCCAGTTCCTTTTGGAACATTCTGCATAAAGGATGAAGACAGCATTTGCCAACAGGGTTGCCAGAATCAAAATTATTGTTGGCATATCTAGGCCAACTTTTAGTACTAAGTCCTCGTTTGCAGGATTTGTTGGAGCTCTAATTGCGAACGCCCATGAGTCTTTGCTCACTGGAAGAGCAAAATCAACTGCTTGAACCCTCAAACAAACACACAATCACCCTGAAATCACTTTGCAGCATCCACGTTACACTATTTGGTACCGTATTTACCTGTCCAAAAATTGAGAGGTCCTATATGGGGCTATGCATAGGACGGGGGGGGGGGGGACTATGCATAGGGGGGCTACGCATAGGACATTTTTATATGTTTTTCAGAGGTGCGCAGAGGCATACTTTTTAGGTCAAAAGCAAGTTTTAGGCATAATTGGGGTCAACACAGGGTTATTCTAGTACAATACACACCCAAGCAGGCTTTTATAGGCATCTTGCTTGGTGTGGGAGTGGCTCATTTTGGGTATGGGTCATTTTTTATGTTTTGCCACTATGGGGCTATGCACAGGTACCGTATACTACGATTTGAAAACAAAATAACATACTATAGGTCATCACCTATTCTGTGTGTAGACAAAATCAGTCATCAATGTATCCACTTTTCCAAGTTTAATAGCAGCCAATGAGCCAGAGCAAGTGCCGTTGGCCATGCATATGCTTCTAGTCCAGCTGAGGCAAACAAATAATAGGTCAAATATTTGTGCAAATACACTAGGCTTGCTGCAGAACACGGCTTTTGCTATGGTATAGGTGGTCACAGCCAGGCAAGGAGGAACATTTTCAATGGTGGAGCAATTGTCGTGTAAAAAACCAACTCGAAGAATCGGCTTGCTGTGGAAAACCATTGATAAACAGGATTTTAGAAAAAGCGAAAACACTGCTGATGCAGCTCTCTTTGGTCAGGAAGTTGCTATCGTTGGCCAGTGTGCCCGTGTGTAACTGAATACTCTTCACCAGAGTGAAACGAACCGGCTATTCTCCAGAATATTTTTTTATGTAAAACACTACTAGAACCTATTTGCAAATGTGTTGACATAATGCAGTTCTTTCACGTTCACGTTGGAGGAAGCAGCAAAACGAGCTTTTCAAGCAAACAGTGTGCAGTGAGGATTGAAGCAGAAAAAGTGTATCATATATCACGACGAGTACAGTGTGATTAGCAAAGTAAGACCACGCAACCACCTACGTAAGTACACATACGTAGTAGGTACCTGATGAATAATGTGAACTTGATACTCTAGTTTTGAGGTTTTGCAATGTCTACCCACAGAAAAGCGGCTACAATACAACAGTGCTTAGCACTGGTGGGCAAGTAAAAATTTCGAGTACTCGCCCGAGTAAATGTGACCGGTCCTATTTTACCCACCCAGTTTTACTCGGTACTCACAGATTGAGCAAGTAAATTTACAAAGTTTTGAAATTTTACTCGAGTAAAGTTTTTAAAATTTTTGGGACTATTTTTGGCATTATTCAGCCAGTTTTACTCTAGTAAATTACTCGAGTAACAATTATGTGATCAGGATATCTGTGTTTGCACAAATTTTCTTACTGTAATTCGCGTGTAATGAAACAAAACACGCAACAAGACATGGAAAACGCAAAAGAAAAAAGTTGTAGAAGCTAATTTTCCCGCAGAAATCTCCTCCAACGAGGAGAAAAATTTGGAAAACGACTATCTGTTTTTTACTCGAGTACTCGGAAAATTTTGGACAACTTTATTCGAGTAAGGTCTCAGCCGAGTAAAGTTTACTCGTTTTTACTCAGGTATCAAAACTGCCGAGTAAATTTACTCGATTATACTCAGTTTGGCTGTGAGCCGGGTGCCCACCAGTGCTAAACACTTTGAAGTCTTTGAACAAATTACCTCTGCGTCTCCTAGAATGGTGGGCATGGGCGCTGCTTGGGCCAGGGTGCCGTAGACGGCGCTGATTTCCTTCTGCGCGCGCCAACAGCTGAGCAGTACCGACTGGGCAACGACGAACTGGCGCACCTCCGCCAGACGCTCACCATCCTCCTCCTCCTCCTCCTCCGCCGAGTGAGCAGCTGCAAATAGCCACATGGTAGTGCGGAAAAATTTGGGCTTGAGGAAGAAATAACTGTAAAACTCCGAAAAGAAGGGCCGACGTCCCTTGATGAAAATTGCAGAAGATTATATTTCACCCCTCGATTTTGACACGTTTTTTGGGACACCTTGAAACGATAGAAAGACCACAAACAATTTTTGCCTCTTCATTTCGGACATCCCTCAATTTGGGAGTTTTACAATACCCTCTTTTATGAAAAAGCCTTATCCTGCTCTCTGAGAATAAGCAGATAAAAATAGGTAAAACAAAAGAGAAAGAAAGAGAGGAATAACTAAAACTAAACCAACCTGGCTGTGGAGGGTCCCCACCAGCTGGTATGTAGCCCTCCGGTGACATGTTGTGGACAATGGGCGACACCAGAGCAGAGATCTCCTGGCACAGAGGCAGCAGAGTAGCAGATATCCAATAACGCAGGCGCTCACTAAGCTCGGAGCTGCAATCATCAAACCTGAAACATAAATGCACGTTTGTCTGGGCTGTCCGTATTCGTATATGTACACGGTACGTACGTACGCACCCAGACGAATACACAGTAATCGAGTTGCTAAAAGCGTACGTACATTCGAACTGGGTTAGCCCAAACTTCTCCAGTGTGAGCCTGGGACAGTCGTCACGTGACTAATAGTAACTAATGCTCATATGCTGATTACTATGCCACTGTCATACCGTAATGCGGCTAACAAGGCATGAATGGTGTGCAGTACTCCATGCATGGGCGCTTCCCAGGCAGATGTGATGAGACTGCAAAGAGCCATCTTCAACTCTATGGCCAGCTGATCAGTCAACTGACGAAGATGATGTAGCAGCTGACCTTCTTTGTCCACCACAAGTAAGAAGCGAAAGAGCCAAGCTGCCGCGTAGGTATCGCTCGGCTTAAAACTGCTCACTTTCCGCCATGCTTCGCTTCGCAGCGTTGTCACATCCTACAACCAGTATATATAACATGGGTTTTACATGCATTCGACTCAAACCCAAAAGACACTGCTGCGGATTTGCATTCTAGAATACCAACAATATATTTTGTGCGGCTACATTATTCAAACCTTCAATGATCGAAGTTTTGGCTTTGACATCTTTTACTGGATGACAAAAAGGCAGTACTTTTGAAGAGAAATATTCTACAAAGCAAATCCAACAACCAGAGAAGGTCTGGGTCCCCTAGTAATAGTATACTGTACATGCAATATAGAACATTACGACCTGTCACTACTTTAGGTGCTCAGCTCACCACAAATTGGTTGATAGGCTCCTGACGCTGACGTAACAAAGGGACAAGCCAAGTGAGCAGATCTAATGCTGCTTCCTGGTTCTGTTCATAGGTGTCGCTGAGCTCACGCACCAAACCACCCACGGCATCTGATGTCCCCTCAGTAAACCAGCTGGCGATATCCAACCAACCATAAAACTCCACTGCAAAGCAAAGGTTTTCACTGCACATTCTGGCATACGTACATTATAGGACGTACTGCAGTAAGACATTCCACACAATGTGCCAGAATGTTCAGTGTACGTTACGTACCTTTATCGTTTGAGTAAAGGAAAGAGTCAAAGATCATCATTTTCATTGTGGATAGGCCGAATATACGACGACCAAAATTTGACTGCTCCAAATCCAAACCACCGACACAGAACGAAAAGAGCCAACGAAGAAAACTCTGTAGTCACATAAGTGTAATACAGAAATTGGACTGAAGAAGTCAATACGTATGTTATGTTCCGAATTAGCCCGCACTAGCCTACATAGTTTACCACATAATTGCAAAGAGTGGAGTCGGAACAACACAAGGATGAGGGTTCATCCCCATTCTTTGCTGCTGCTAGCTTCTTTAGCCGAACGAAAGCACTGTCCCGCATCCGAACAAAAACCTGAACAGCACACGCAAAACTATACCTTGATCCTCCTTTCCATAACTAGCTGCACTGCACTGCACCCACTAAGATTGATGGCCCATTCACATGGAAGAGATGTGCTGGGTGAACGCTCGACACACGCAAAGGGATATTGACAACCATGAATGCGCCGGACGGACGTACGCTGAACGCACTTTCTTACCAATGTGAACGAGCCATGTGTGGTCCGGTAATTAATTTACCCGGCGAAGCCCAGTGAGCATTTTCTGCGTGAATGGAGGATTAAGACTGTTGGCGTTGACCAGTAAGAACTGACGCAAAAGCTGCAGATCTTCAGCTGTTATAGGTTCTGTCAACTTTGGATGCTCCGTCAACACAGAGTATGCAGAAATACGGATCTGTAAACAACATGGGAAAGAGTAGACTAGACACGGTTAGACAACATACAGTTACTGGTCTACCTGCTATACATACTCGTACAGTACGTACAGTGACAAAATATCGTACACTACCTCAAAATTTGCATGATGCAATGCTCTGATGAAAAGAGCAGTCGGTTGGATGAAATGGGACCAAAACTTCACCCTGTTACCAGATTCATCAGTAGTTGCATTCCTTCTGTTGGAAGTGTTATGCTGATGCTTCAACGCTAAGCCAGTGCAGACCAAGACGGCATCCAAATATGCAGCAGTTTCAGTACAATTGTCGGTGTCCTCACAATCTACACCCCATCAAAACGAATTATTACTAAAATTCGCATACAGTCCAGTTCAGTCGTTCGTATGTACGTAAAGTAGCCAAAGATATACTGGGAACCTTGCTGCAATCTTTGCAAACATCGCAAAAGCTCGTCCAGGTAAGAAGGATTCAACTTCAACAGCACGGGTAGAACTCGCTAAAAAGAGAGCAATGGTACGCAAAATCTATCAGGGAAAAAGCGACGTAAAAGTACAACAGTTCGCGCTTCGCAATACCAAGAATCAATGGCGTACCTATGTATTGCTAATGTCGCATAGCAACGACAATGAATTCTTGGTCATTCAAGTGTACGTACCTCCTATCAACAACTATGGAGTCTTGGTCATTCAGTGTACGTACCTCCTACCTATCAACAACTATGGATTCTTGGATGTTGACTGTGTACGTACCTCCTTCAGGTTTCGCCTAGCTCGATCGGCCCCGCGTAGTAATTTCTCAGCTAAACTCACTAGCCAAACATCCTTAAAGTTGCACTGCTGCTCGCTTCGCTCCAGCACATAACAAAACAAATCAGCAATCTGAAAAGGCGCTGCAAATTCGTTTAGTTTATTACTGGGTCTACGGAAGTTTCCGAAGTCGCGATAACCTTATTCGCGCAAAATTGCATGATATGTCCCTGCATTTCAAGCAGAAGTCTTCCGCGACTTAGGAAATCTCCACATTCTCACAGTGGCCAGATCATACGGCCGTGCATACTGTACCTGACCAACTCGAAAGTACGCTCTTAGCAAGAACAGCTAATGAGTTATTCTACCCTCATTCTTCTTTATCTGTTCATGCTACTAAGTATTCGCTCACCGCAGGCGCTAAGCTCTGGTCATGAATCAGAGACATCAAATGCTGAGGAAAGTTATCATCAGCGGGATGCAAAGCGCTGGTAGAGAAGAGTTGCTCCAGCTCTTCACTACGAGTTGCATGCGCCAGAAACAGTAGACAGCGATATTTGCCGCGCACATTTGGATTAGCAGACAGCACGGGCTGCAAAACTCGACCGCGCAACCACTCGCAGTCAGAAAGGCACACTAAAATACAGCTTGTCTGTAATAGCATGGGCACTATGAATTCTTGGTTTGGTACTTACTGTCCAGTCTACATGTACTGGTGTAGTACGTAGGTACGTGTTCGTCCGTACAAGATTCGGAAGAGCAGGAGGAGCAAAGATTTTTGTGAACAGTAAGCACGGCTTGAAAGATATCCACTGCATCGTGCTTGATCACCTAGAATAGAGTTCGTTGAGATAAGAAAACGCCTGAGGTACTTCCAGTACCGTATTTACCGGTGCATAACCCCCCCAATGCATAACCCCCCCCCCCCCCCAAATGCATACCCCCATATTGGCAAAACATCAAAAATGCCCAATGCATACCCCCCCCCCCCTATGCATACTGTACCCCCATATGTACTGTACAGTACCTGAACCTACCTATGTAAGCTGGTCATATGGTAGCCATAGCCACTCCCACACCAAGCTAAGATGCCTATAAGCCTTCTTGGGGATGTGTTGTACTAGAATACCCCTGTTTTGACTTTGACCTCAATTATGCCCTAAAACACGTGCTTTTTACCTAAAAAATATGCCTCTGCGCACCTCTCAAAAACATAAAAAATGTCCCATGCATAACCCCCCCCCCCCCCCCCCCCCCCAATGCATAACCCCCCCTATGCATACCCCCATATGGGACCTCTCAATTTTTGCATACCCCCACATGGGGCTATGCACCGGTAAATACGGTATGTAGACAACGTTCGTACATTGTGAAAGAGTTTGAAAAATCATTTTTGCCGACACCTATGTCCTTGTTTCAGTGTTAAAATATGTTAAAATATGCTAAATATAGAGAATAAATTATTATGTGGTCAGAAGTGTGCACGTACATATGGTACATACAAATATGGTGGCGTGATCCCAGGACAACCAAACGTAATCGAGAGTCAGCTCGGTAAATCTCGACACTTTTCCAGCCAGTTCCGGTGCAAAGACTCGAGAAATCTTCGTATCCCTCAAACAATACCGAAGAAATCGTGTTCAACAATTTCCAGGATCACTGCCATTTACGTTTGGAAAACGAACAACGAACTAAGTACATGTATGTACCTGCAGAAGATATGAGCCAGCCTGAGCATACACCTTGAGCAATCTATCGCCGTTGAAGAACTGTAATAACTGAAACAATGACGTTGGTACATATACGTACAGTAGTAATAGTAACGTATGTACTACTATGGCCATAGCCACTGTTTCCTCGACAGCTGATTATTGAGGCGGCTAATGCCGAAAATCATCGTCTTATAGTCAGTTTTCGACGCGCTGAGCTTCTTAGCTCAATCAGACGATAATTTTCGCAAACGATTTGGTAGTGAACCAAGCGCATCGCATACCGTTTGGCGATATTCAACAGATAGGGCATGACAGCTTCCAACAGAAAGCAGGAATGCACCTGGCAGCAGCGCGACAGTAAGGACTGCGTTGCACAGCCCTTGTCGGAAAGACACAGCCATAACTGATGCAGAAAGCTTCCGCGAGCTGTGACAGCCACTGCCGTCGAATCTTGAACGGCATGATCACCGGCCGAGAGACAGGAAGAAGCGACCGTTTCCAAGCAGACAGCTGGCGCAGAGTCGTCCATTGGCAAATGACCCTGTTGAGTTTGAAGATATGGTGCGCCTGTCGAGCTGGTTCCAAGAATTGACAATGCGACTGCTGTAAAAATATTTTCTAACATCAAGGTTAGCATCCTTAGTGATTAGTTTGCTATGGGCACCAGCCCTAGTCTTGTTTGCATTTACAGATAGAAAATTATCACTGTTTACAGCTATTTGACCACGCAGTAGTTTGAAACAAAAGTTCAGGTCGTGACACATACGCCGATATTCTAAACTGTGGAGTCCTAAAAATTTACACTGCATTCGATATGAGTGAGACAGAAATGGGTATGGGTGCTGGTAATTCATAACTCGACATCTTGCACACAGTCGCTGCACAAAACGTATCTGTACTCGTTCTAACCGGCGAATATCTTTTTTCGTGTAAGGGCTCCATACCTGTGAAAAGGTCTCAAGTATGGGCCGTACAAAAATACAGTATGCGCGCACAAGCATGAAGCAGTCGGTTGAAGAGAAAACGCGGAA
>JASAMW010002369.1:0-15926 GCA_030247985.1 Epsilonema sp. ZAB3_2 | reverse complement strand
ACCATTCAACGCGTCTTGACGAGAGGAATCGATCGGTACCTGCGGCGCCTCCCTACGTTTCCTCTACGCAAAGTTATTTAAGAAAAACGTGTTTGAAAAAGCTATCGTTTCAATCAAGAATAGCGCCACGGAGAGGCCGTTTCAAGAGGCGCTCTATGGCGCGTCAAAAAAATCTCGCGTAACAAGCTTTCGATCGATATCTTGATCTCCTCTCAACTGGCTTGCGCTGGCTCAGGAGAGCCTGGACCGAATTTATCAGAGAAGTCCATGGATAGACAGGTTGTCCTTGGTCATAGTACCAAGACGAGAGCAGCAGAGCGCGACTGGAACGGAAACAGCGAACGGAAAACAAGCAGACGGATGATGGTATGGTATCAGGAATTGAAAACAGCTGGAATTCTATCACCAGATACTTCAGATAGTAAGTAGTACAGGAGTCCACGGCTCAGAGGATCTTATAGTGTGAGACCTTAATTTAACATTCGTTGACACTTCCAACTCCCCTTCCTCGGTACCAGATACGGTCTTGATCTTTTCTTTTTTCTCTTCAGAAAGATGGAACTGCCAACTGATATTTAAATACTATATTTCTATGAACGTGAATATGGATGGGATAATAGCCAATCTTGGGGAGTCGACCTGTAGGTTAAGTTTTGGTCATCGACTTGCTACGGGGCCGGCTGCCCCCGGGCCAGGAGAGTTGGTTTGGCCTTCGACTGGCGGCGTGCTGTGCCTTGTCTGATTGAGAGGCGCGTTTGCTGCTGTTGTATGAAGGGATTGGAGTGCGCAGAGTTTGGCTGGGCTTTGTTTTGTTCTGCTTGGGCCCCTTGGCGCGCTTGATGCTTTGGGTGGCTGCGGGGCCATGCGATTCGCGCCCTCCCCCCGCGAGAAGTTGCTCTGCGGCTTGATCGCGCAGTGCTTCGCTGTGGTGCTGATTGAGAGGCGCGCGCCTGCTGTGCTGAGTGTGGCGGCTCGGGTGGCGGCTTGTGGCTGCGGGCTCTTCGTCTTTGTGACTCTGGCCCCTTGCCCGCTGATGTCTCGTGTGACTTTGCGGGCCCATGTGGATTGGAAACAATTATTTATTTACAAACAATTCTAATATACATACAGTACCCGTTGGGTCGCGAAAAATGCACTGCTGCTAGGTAGCAAATCATTTCGCCTTTTTTGCGCTCATCAGTTTCCTTAGAGAATTTGTACCAGTACTTTTGTTTATGCTTTACTACCCGTCAACCTACACTATGAGAAGTACCAGCGTGTGAGAGAGGCCTGTAAGAATGCCGGTTTTCTCGATACAGCTTTTCGTCCCGTAGCGACATTTGACCAAAGGAAAGAGGTCCAGATCCTGGTCGAACTCATCTCGCTCATTTTCTGCCTCGTAGCACTTCTTCACCTTCGGAGGGCCATTGCAACCATCGCGATCGCAGCAGCAGAACTCGATCTTCTTCTTCGGATCTCGCAGGTAGTCCCACGGCCAATACTTCCATTCCCGCGGCGTATTGTTCGCGTAGAACGAGAAGCAGTCCTTGCTTGCGTTCAAGGCCACATTCGTCTTGAACTTGCCCAGGTCTTGCCAAGCATCGCGGAACAAGTCCTCACAGCTGTGCGGGAAGCACATTGAGGTGACGTTTTTGCCGCCCTTCTTCAGTGGGATGGTTTGCTTGACGCAGGACATTGAGGGCATTCCGTATCCGGGTCCGGAGCAGCCCCTGAGCCTGTGCTCTTCACCGCATTCACCCTGGTAGCAGTCGATCTCGCAGAGAGACGGGGAGATGAAGAAGAAAAAGAAGAAGACGGCAGGGAGCGGCGGCAGAAAAAACATCGACCGAGACCTCAGCATGATGGTGGTAGTCCTTGACGACGAAACTGGCTGGCGGCGGGTGGGCAATGAAAGCAAAGAGAAAAGTGGAATACGACCGAGCGCTGGAACGGAAAGAAAGCAGAATGAATTCGGTTTGTGCTGGTTTATGAAAACGAAGACGGCGGTGGAGACTTCCATTCGACGGCGAATGCCGGAACCAAGCCCAAGAGTGAGGAAGCAGTGGTATGAGCGCAGATACTGTGTGTACATCTAGGTTCGACCTGAACTCGAACACGAACTCGAAAAAACCCTAATTTTTTGGTGAACCTGAACTCGAACTCTAATTGAAATGCTGAACCTGAACTCGAACTTGAACTCGAATTATCTAAAATTTTGAACCTATATTATACTAGTACATACATACACGTCCACGAACCAGTAGCTGAGATAGGCCACGAAAAAAAGCATATGGACAAGGGCAGTACAACGTACAACGATAAAGAGATTGATAAAGTACAGTACGTGGTATCGGTATCACTATCACACAGAACACGCGAACACGGTACTGTAGATTGACACGGTTGCGTATTCGCCTTGCCCCATAAGAGGAGGTGCCGTTTTCGCCCTCCTCGCCGATTTTTGAGCTGCAGTTAGCAAACGCGTAAATAAAGCCGAAGCAATTACTTTTCAAAAAATATACCAGATTGCACAAAGTAACTGCTTCGGCTTTATTTGCGCGTTTGCTACTGTAACTGCAGCTCAAAAATCGGCGAGGAGGAAAAACGGCACCTTCTCTTATGGGGCAAGGCGAATACGTACTGCTCTCTTTGGTACTACATACACGACATTTGAGAAATATGGTCAAGATAGGCTAGAACTCACAGGTGTAGGCCTATATACTCAGTTGAAGCTTGACTGATCCAGTTGTTCTGTCACATCATGTTGCCGACCTGGAGAGCCGAGATGAAGAGATGAACGACGGCGATACCGGTGATGAGGAAGAAGGTCTTCTGCAGGTGGTTGCGGCCGAATCGTTCGAATATTCCAACTTGCATTGGAGTTGCTGCATTGCAGTAATTGCCTGTGCAGCAGCACTGACTGTGTCCATCAGGTACCGTATTTTTGGGTGTATATCCCCCATTGTACGCTAAAACACCCCCGTTACCCTAAAACACATACTTTTGACCTCAAAAACCTGTCTGTACACACCTCTCACAAGCAAAAATTTTGTCCCGTGTACGTACAGCATATCCCCCGTGTATATCCCCCAGTGTATAACGTGTATAACACCCCATCAGACCTCTCGATTTTTGTATAGCCTCTTTTGTAAAGCCCCGGCTATACACCCAAAAATACGGTAATATGCAGCACCAGTCATTACTCCCACCCGTGCATTTGTCGGCGCCGGCGGCCTGGCTTGCCAGCTTGTACTCGCTTGGGCACTCCAGACAAGCCTTAGTCACTGTTCCCTCATCGGTGGTCTTCCCGCAGCCGGTTGTTTCGCAAAAAACTTTCTC
Source organism: Epsilonema sp. ZAB3_2 (assembly GCA_030247985.1). Taxonomy (NCBI): domain Eukaryota; kingdom Metazoa; phylum Nematoda; class Chromadorea; order Desmodorida; family Epsilonematidae; genus Epsilonema; species Epsilonema sp. ZAB3_2. The sequence goes on along the minus strand of JASAMW010002369.1, from coordinate 12,608 downwards.
TGCAGAACGAGCGGGAGGAAACTGTTGATAGCATTGGCTAAAGGCAGTAGCCTGTTGTACTTGAACCAGCCACACGGTACTGTCTGTTATCGCACATCTACGTAACGATAGTTGCTAATTGAAACAATTATCACATGCCAGGCCGTGGTTTTGTGTGGAAAGTTTTTTGCCTTGTGTTTTTTATGTGTCTAGGATTGTATACGTAGTAGTGTTCACTGTAGCAAAAAATATGTACGTACACAAAGGAAGTTCAAATCGTCCACTTTTTTCACATTATCCTTAAGAGGAAAAGTTTATGATTTTGAGGCTCGGAGTCACCACGAAAGCGAAACGCCAGCTCAAGAAATGTGCGGTAACAGCTGTGTAGTCAGGAAGCAGAGAACCACTGCAGCAGACTTGGCCATCGCAGTAGGGACAGGTCGACAGGAAGGTAAAAACGATCGATCACCGAGTCAAACAAAAAGCAAGAATGGAGAAATTTCGCATGATTGCAGTTAGGGTTTCGGGTACGGCCGTTCTTCTTCCTGTTTCCGGTCCGGAAATCATGGCGTGGAATCGGAGATGACTGTCGTCATTGCAAGGCAAGCAAAAGCAATGTCGAACTGAATTTTACGAGCACGAGCCTGAATTGTAATGTAAAGATCGCAGGGGTATGCCTACGACTACGTACGTCATGGGAAGGAAAATTATCAAATCAGCGTGTCTTGTCTTCGTCAAAATAATACTGAAGCCTGGATTTTTTCTCTTACGGCCCTTCCAAAAAGAAATGAGCTATTTTTTTCAAATTTTGTATAGGCCTACCTACACAGGAATTTACTTGCCGCAGTCCGTAGTTGAATCTCCATCGATTGTCCATCTTCTGGAGACGTATGTATTTATTTATAACCAGTGGCCCGTTACAGCTTTGCAGTAAAACCTTTTGCAAATTTGGCAACCCTTTTGCAGATCTGGCAACCCTGTTGTTGTATCTAATCTGGCAACCATTTTGGACAGTTGGCAAAAAGTTGCACATCTGACAACCCTTTCACAGAGTTGGCAACCCTATCGCATCGCAGAGCTGGCAACCCTTTTTTGCGCATTAGCAATCTGGCAGCCCTTTTGCAGACCTGGCAACCCTTTGGCACATCTCCCGCTTGTGCACTTACGGGCGAGCCATTTGCAAACACTGGCTGGAAAAAATGCGGAATTTAGTTTCTGTGTACTCTTAGTACTAAAATATCGATTATCGATCGATTATTGGCGATCGGCTGATCAGATCAATAGTCGAAGGGCTTCGATTTGCTTTTTCTGTTGCAAAGTTTGATTATTTTACCCGGTCGTGTGGAAGACGAAGAAAAGTAACTGCAGCCTGTAGCTCTTAGCACTAAAATATCGATTATCGATCGATTATTAGTGATCGGATGATCATATCACAAATCGAAGGCCTTTCTGACGCCCTCGAGGGCATAAGCTCTTTGAAGAGCCCTGGATGGACGCTGTAGCTGCAAAATTGAGTGAGTGTGAGCGAATCTGCGCGCTTTTAGTACTAAAATATCGGTTATCGATCGATTATTGGTGATCGGCTGATCAGATCAAAAATCGAAGGCCTTCCTGGCGCCCTTGGGCTTATAAGCTTTCGAATGAGCCATTACTCGACGCTGTAGCTGCAAAACTGAGCGAGTTTATTGCATTGCACACACACACACACAGACACACACACACATCAGCCCTATTTGTTAGTAGATGTTATGTACGTACGTATTTATTTAGCTACACACGTCATGGTCACTCACAGTCATAGAGAGAGCATTATACCTATACCTTCATAATTCATACATCTTGTTCTAATTTATTTGTCTACGGGGGTTTGTTTTATTCTAAATTTTAGTCCGCGGTTCTGACATGCCCCTAACCGATGAACGTAGTATACTTAGGCACAGGGTGAGTTTCTTTCTTCATCGTGATCATTAGCCAACCGAGTATGACTAAGAACACCGTCGTCAGTTTGTGTCTGTTTCGTCCTAACTTTCCAGCTTCCGCCCCGTTGCACAGATCGTATACGCAGCAGCATATGGTGGCATGTGAGCCTGACTTGCGAGGGCCGCTGACGCCGTATCGCTCGAGGATCTCGGTATCGGCGGGGTAGGTGGCACAGCTCTCCTCGTTAAAGGGGGCCTATCATAAATATCCCAAAGGAATCAACGCGACACGATTCTTAGATGCCATTTTACAGAAATTGCAGTTGACTTAGAAGTTTCCTTCAACAACTTGGGAGTTTCCTTCATTTATTATTCATTTCATTTATTCATTCATTTCCTTCATTTATTTTTTTTAGTTTCCTTCATTTCACTTGGAAGTTTCCTTCATTTATAGGTCCATATTCAATAATTACATACGTACCAGTAGGTCCATTTGAAAATTTAAGACCTAACTTTTTAACGATTGAACTTTCAGAGATTTAGACTAAATAAATCGTTCTTTTCGAAATTTTACACATTCTTCCCGATGTTTGCTTGACATGTACAATATTCTCTGCTAAATACTGATATCTGCCTTGGTACTGGACAATTTTTAAGATAGGGCCCCTTTAATGTTGGATTGTTTGTAGTTGCCGCTATCCCTCGCTCTGTTGAGGAGCTCGTGCTTCATTCTGCTACAGCTTCCGTCACGTTGCGCCAAACACGCCCTGCCATACTCGATGTCTCCGTTTTCCGTCTCGCTTCGAATCTTCACGCATCCACGACTCGCAGTACAGTTTGTGATGTTATAGCCTTCTGTGTCTTCCAGAGTCATGTACTGTTCACTGACACCATTGAAGCACAGGAAAAAGGGACCGACTCCGGCTCCGGCTCTAGGCGCTGATTCAGTCCAATGCATGGACAGCTTCAAAATATGGACCTCTTGTCTTGAATATTAGCACGAGATTTTGATATGGTCCAACCGTGTTACAGCGGTCGAAATTGTGACGACATCTTGAATTCGGTTGGACCGATGGAAATCCCGCTGTGGTCGATGTTTTGAAGCGGTCCATGCATTGGATTATCAGAGCCTAACCGAATTCAAGATGTCTACAAAATGTGGACCGCTGTAACACACATGGTTGGACCATACACCATACCAAAATCACGTACTAAAATTCAAGAGGTCCATATTTTGAAACGGTCCATGCATCGGGCTGAATCAACGCCTACGTACTTTCGCGTTGGAGAGAAGGGAAAAGACCGGATCCTGCTCTAATCCCGCGCTGGAGAGAGATATCAGCTGGATGAACATGGCGCCACTGCAGATAAACGACAGGAGAAGGGAGAGAAAAGTCATTTTCGCTGCACGAAAGGGGCAAAACCGTACGTAGAACCGACCGACTGGCAAGTTTACAAAAAGAAGAAATGAAAGGCACGTCTTGCGGATTAGTGTCGCCAAGCATTTGCTGGAATACGTACGCACTGTGCTACAGTAGCTTGTTTGTAGGTCTTACCTCACCATATCATGTACCATACCATACCATAGGTACGTACCTACCAGTCTGTACAGTTGTCCACTTTCGACGTTAGAAGCAATTTTGTTTCTACACTTTCTGCGTGACAGCGGGCACTACAGTACGTGCAGGAATATACAGGGTGTTTCCTTTGGATATGAAATGTCGTTTGGGGTTATAACTTGGGAGCCACAAGAGTTAAAGCGCTGAAATTTTGTTTGCAGATACCCAAGAATATGCCAAGCCTTGTGTAAAAATTTCGTCTCAAAACTCTAATCTGAACAGAATTTATTAGAACCTCAAGTTTCGACCTCGAAAATCACAAGTTTTTTGAATCAGAGCTGGTGTTCAGACGAATTCTTGTGGCATTTTTTCAAAACGCTAGTCACAACCTAAAAACATGCCATGAATAGTATTATTTCCAGTTCTGGGGAAGCCTTCAGTTACTGAAACTTAGCTTGTCCTGAAGAAAGCCTAAAACAAAAAGTTGGGAAGTCAGATGGGGCGAACACTGACTTGCGATTCCAAAATCTTGTGATTTTTGCCGTCAAAACTTCAGGTACCACTATCTTATGTTCGGATTACAGTTTCGGCTCGAAATTTTTACACAAGGCTTGGCATATTCTTGGGTATCTGCAAACAAAATTTCAGCGCTTTAACTCTTGCGGTTCCCAAGTTATAACCCCAAGCGACATTTCATATCCAAAGGAAACACCCTGTATAACATTATAGAGGGGGAGGAATATGCAAACAATGTAGTAAGGCGGAAGCAAAGCTAGCGACCAAGTAGTTCCGTATATACGACTTTCTCAAATTTGTCCTTCCGTATATACGACCAGTTGTTTCCGTATACGACCAGTTGTTTCCGTATATACGACCATTTTGTTGGTCGTATATACGGAAGTTCTTCCGTATAATACGGAAAGTCCTTCCGTATATACGGAAAGTGGTCGTATATACGGACGCCCTTCCATATATACGACCAGTACGTTTCCGTATATACGACCCTTGATGGTCGTATATACGGAAACAACTGGTCGTATATACGGAAGGACAAATTTGAGAAAGTCGTATATACGGAACTACTTGGTCGCTAGCTTTGCTTCCGCCTTACTACATTGTTTGCATATTCCTCCCCCTCTATAATGTTATATATTCCTGGTACGTGTAATTTATACGTGCTCGTACAGCATTTCAGGAAACGGATTTTTATTGAGAAGAAAATATAGCCTACTACAAAAATCTTGTTCTACAGAGCCATGGCGAGAAATTTTGTCAGACAGATAGTAATCAAGAGAAAGGCGATCTGTTGTCGCTGAGTGTCTGCGCGAATAGCGTGGTTGCATTTGCTGTCTATGCAGCAGCACTTTGTCTCTTTCGTTCCTTCTGTGTAGCCGAAGGTACCCCATGGAAAAAACAGTCCGGATGGATATTGACTGCAAAAGCTGCGCCCATCCGCCGAGTACTCAAACGTCACGTCATCGCTCTTGTTCGCCGCCGCGGCTTTTTGCTTTATCAGGTATTGTTCGTAGAAACAGCTGTTGCGTGCGCACCACCTGAAGGGGGCGGATGCGGAAAACGTTTTTGCGATTGCGAAGCGCCCTTTACAAGTGGGTTTTTCTCTGCGAGGAGGCAAAATCGCAATGAGGCAGTTGGATAGAATCGATTCAGCATGAAAAACTGCATATGTTTACGGAAAGAAAATTTGGAACATTGATCCTCGCCTTCACTGTGGGAAATCCCGTAGTGAGTGTGTGCGAGGGATGTTGTCGATTCTTCAATTTTTTTCTGTGAACCTAACCTACATGTGGTTTCGCAACGTTTTCGCGCAATTTGATTGCGAAACACGCCTTTGAAAGTGGGTTTTCTCTCCGAAAAGCAAAATCGCAACGAGACAGGTGGGAGGGATAGATTCAACATACGGGCAAGTCTTTGCCGCATTCGCCCTTTAAAAGTCTGGACAGTATAGCCGGCTTTGCTGACAATTTTGATGCATCCATGATTGTCTTTCACGCACGTTACCTTGTCGCTATCACTTTGACGTTCCAGTTCCATTTCCATGTGATCAACCCTTCGGTAACACGATTTCCACATTCCGAAGCAAGAAAAAGCTGGAGGAATGAGCACAAATAGGACGCAGTTGAAGAAAAACAGACAAGCGATCGAGCGGCGAAGAGACATTTGGGTGTTGGTAAAGAAAACCGACTGCTCTCGGGAAACAAAAAAAAAGAATGGTTTGACCGGATACGACACGACACGACGGACGCAGAGTTTTCGCGGGAGCGACAGAAACGATACTGAAATAAATGCAGCTCCAAAGATAGGATTTTTTACATGTACCTCTCAAACTCGAGCGCGCGCTTCGCCTCCGCTTCAGTTTGGTGGAAGTGCAGAGAAAGCGTAGTGCGCAACTTGAGGGGTACGTGTTTACATTTTTTCCACTTTTTTGTTTGCATTTGATTTGAATTGAACAGATGATGAGGTAATAACTAATACGCAACCAAAACAACCAACAACCAAAACACCCAAATCGCACCCAACGTGGACTTCTTGAAAATATGATCTGCCTAAATGGCGCATACAAACAAAGTGGCGCAACAGACATTTGTCGAAGCAACAAATGGGCTGGGTAGCATGATAATATTTGAGCCAGCGTTTGCAATAGGGTAGTGCGGGGTAATTTGGGGGTGCAGGGAGTGCATGGTGGATGCGGGGTGCATGGTAATATCTACTTTGCACAGGCACATATGGACAGACAGGCTAAGGCTGAGGCTGAGGTCTACTCCTCTGAATCCAATACCTAAGCCCTAAGCCTAAGCCTCAGCCTGAGCTGAAGTCTGCCCAAGCGCCTGCGCAAGACATATTTCCATTCACCACCCAGCTCTCAGTGCCCAGTAACTTCAACACCTAGAATTGCAATCCATATTTTCCATGCGAATTCATGCTATTTTGTTGGAACGCCTATGACATTGGAAGTTTTCTATTTTTTCGGTCACTCTATACTTTTGTTGGATGCAAACATTACTGCATGTGTTTGGACCAACTGTCCCCACGCTATCCAACAATTTCGATAAGGGTATATTGATTGATTGATCATGGTTCTTCACACGCGCAACTAGTGTGTTATTTAGGCGGAGCTATTTTTTAGGAAGTCAACGTTGGTTGTTTTGGTTGTTGGTTGTTTTGGTTGCGTATTAGTTAATACCGATGATGACCTCATAAAACGCGGCCGAGGCTACATATTGCATATTGCACAAGCTACAAGCTTCCTTTGTTTGCTCCCCTTCCTTCCTTCCCCTCGCAGCTGTGTCCATGCTGTCATTCAGACTGCTGTCACGCGTCGGGTCTAGCTGTCGCCAGAAGAAATCATTCCAAACAAGTCCTCAGCTTCACCAGTTGTACAGGATGGCTTCCTACCTTGTGAACGATGCCAAGTACGCCTTTCTCAAGAACGAATTGGGCCTACAGGAGACGAACTCCGGCGCTTTTTGGGGAACTTGGGGAGGCAGCGGAGAGGTGAGGCCTAAAAAAGTTGTTTACTGGTAGGGCCAAGTTATAAAGGCCCCACTTGAGACAAAAGGTGAACAAAGCATACAGCCATGAGGCGGCAATTACTGTTATATAGGCCTACTTCTTTTCTCCATTCGTTTGATTCATTTCGAGCAATTGCTATAGCTCCTGAAACCCCAAGTACATTTTGAACGAATGGGGCCTTATAATTGTCATTTTCAGTTTTTATTTCATCTCCTCTGTTAGATTACGCAAAGGTTACGCAAAGCTGAACATGTGCAGCGCTTTTTTGCAAAACTTGCTTCTTTTTATGCATTTTTAGCGGCTATTTGACTAAAAAGTAAATGAAATGTGAATAAAAATGAACAACTTTTGCAACAAAAAAGTCTGCTACATGCTCATCTTGCTAAATGCGACTGCACCAATTGTATTTTCTAGGTGACAACTCCCATCTGTCCCACCAACAACGCTCCCATAGCTCAAGTGCGTTGCGCCTCGTTGGCTGACTACAACAAGACGGTGGATGAAGCGAACAAAGCCTGGCAGAAATGGGCTGAAATTCCTCCACCTCAGCGGGGCGAAATTGTGCGAAAAATAGGCGAAAAGTTGCGAGAAAAACGCAACGCCTTAGGCAAACTGGTAGGTAATGTCACTGGCCTTGTACAATCCATACTGTGGGTACAACGGGGTAAACCCGGCCATGGGAAAAAGCCGGCCACCTATAAGTTTCAGGGCTACATATCTCGGCAACCAATGGACCGATTGAGACAAAACAGGATACCAATAGTGCCCTTTCAAAATGCTCGCTCAGTCTGACATTCGTTCCCCCGGCCGAGAACCGTGACGTCACAATGGGTATAGAAAAGCGAAGGAGTTGGGCTGATGGCAAGCAGGCGTTAAAGGTGAAGAGAGAGCGCCTTTGGTTCCCTTAGATTTCGCTGGTCCCTCTTTTCCTTCCCTATTTTTCCTCCTAAAAGCTGAGCAGTCAGCGGAGTTTCTTCGACCCCTGCCCGGACCTCTTCTTCTGCTGTTTTGGTTTTTCCTCGCCTGACCTCGTAATGCATAGCAAGGGCAGTAGGTTAGGTACACATACACAGTACGTACGCAATGTAAAGGTGTGGCCAGCAAAGGCGCGAGTTCATGCTTTGTTTGTTACATATTTGTTCTCGTACATATAACGTATGGTCTAACTCACGCCCGTTATGCATGTGCAGTACGTATGTAGTGTACCTGTGTACGTTACGTACCAATACATTACTTGTTTCATTGGGTAAATTTTTTTACCAGCTATGGCGGCTACTGTTCCACCCGGCGCAAAATCGTTCAGAAATTTGCTACCGCAACACTACAGCACAGAATGTTCGAAGCTTGATCGCTTTTCGCTTGAGCACCTTGAGACATGGTGTAAAGATAGGCCAGCCGTTGACCACAGACCTACTAGTGATCACACAAACTTGCTGAAGGGACACCGGCTATTTATCTCTGGCTTTTGCGAGCACCGACCAGCTGAACTTCGACGAGCTGGACAGAGCCGCGAACATTACTGTGACCGAAGAGCAACGAATGGAAGCGGAAGAAATATCACGCGGCCAACGGGAGACGCAGCGAATCACAGGAACAATGATTGGGCCAATCTGCTCGCGTCAAAATAGGACAAAGCCCGACAGCTTGATTAGGCGGATGCTGTACGGAAAGGACATCAGTCATCTGCACGCCGTCCGCCACGGCATCGAAAATGAAGTTGCGACGAGAGAGGAGTACTGTAGCGTGTCGGGCGCGCATGTAGAGGAGTGCGGCATCTTTGTCTGCCCGGAGGAGAACTTTGGTTTCGTGCTCACCGGATGGCGTGGCAACATTCAAGGATGGCAGAGCAACCCGCATCATCGAAATCAAGAACTTTAGCGACCACCCAAAACATCCGACTGACTTTGAAACGCTGCGAGAGATTGCGAAAGCGCGCGGAAGCAACTTTTGCTGCAAGTACGACGAGAAAACGGATCAGTTCCATCTCAAGGAGACTGACAAGTATTGGTACCAGGTTCAGGGTGGAATGGCGTGCGCTCGAGTAAGCTACTGTGACTTTGTCATGAAATACAAGAGTGATTTGAAAGTACTGACTGTACCGTTCTGTCCATTTGCTTGGGAAAAAACGAAAACGGTGCTGCGCGATTTCTATGTGCGATATTTAGTGTGCGAGTATTTGAGCGACAATGTGAAGAACGGTCTGCCATTGTTTTTGGATGAGAGAAGGTATAAATAAAAGCTGATAAAAGTTTGCTAGCGAGAAGTGATAAAAAAACCGAAGAATAAGCGAAAATACATTCATTGCCAAGACACAAAGTATGTATGTACGTACGTAAGGCGCAAGCAGTAGTAAAACATACGGGCTGACCCTTAGTAGCTGAAGGAACGCAGCCTCCTCTCTTTCCATACCCATCGTGACGTCACGCGGTCACTCAAACAGCGCCCTCTTTTCCGAGCGAGGAGAGAGAGCGAGAATTTTGAAAGGGCACTATTGATTCATTGAACTCTCCGCTTTCATTTGAGCTGTTTGATTCACCAGTGGCCCGTTACAGCTTCGCAGTATGATCCTTTTGCAGATCTGGCAACCCTTTTGCAGATCTGGCATCCCTGTTTTAGATCGTGATCTGTCAACTCAACTTATTATGCATCTGGAAACCACTTTGGGCAGTTGGCAAAAAGTTGCATATCTGGCAACCCTGTCGCAGAGAGTTGGCAACCCTATAGCAGATCTGGCAACCGTTTTTCCGCATAGATCTGAGAACCATTTTGTGTATCTGGCAGCCATTTTGCACAGCATCAGGCAAAAGTGGTGCATGTGGTAACCGTATTGCTGGTCTGGCAACCCTTTTGCGCATTTAGCAATCTGGCAACCCTTTTGCAGATCTGGGAACCCTTTAGCGCATCTCGCGTTTTAGTCTCGTGTGCGCTTTCGGGCGTGACCATTTGCAAACGCTGGCTTGAAAACCTGCGTTGTTTGGTTTCTGCGACATTTAGTACTGAAATATCGATTATCGATCGATTATTGGTGATCGGCTGATCAGATCAGAAATCGCAGGTTTTTCTGGCGTTCTCAGGGCCATAAGCTCTCGAAAGAGTCCTGAATGGATGCTGTAGCTGCAAAATTGAGTGAGTTATGAGTGAATCTGCGCGCTTTTAGTACTAAAATATCGATTATCGATCGATTATTGGTGATCGGCTGATCAGATCAAAAATCGAAGACCTTCTTGCCACCCTTGGGCATATAAGCTTTCGAATGAGCCATTGGCGAACGCTGTAGCTGCAAAACTGAGCGAGTCTATAGCATTGCACACACACAGACAGACAGACAGACACACATCAGCCCTATTTGTTAGTAGATCATCTGCTGAAACAGAAAGTTCAAAGGAGCTTAGGTGCCGTGGCCTGGTTTGCCCCGTGGCGAGGTTTACCCCACAGTACCATATGTGTTCATGTGCCATATAGTCTGTTCAAATAATGCGGAGATTTTTCTGTGGTCGCGCGGGACTTTTTATGTGTGAAATCACGGCCAAAAAATGCTTGAATTTATGTATTCCAGATCTCACTAGAAATGGGCAAGATATTGGCAGAAGGCGAGGGCGAAGTTCAAGAATACATAGACATTTGCGATTATGCCACTGGCCTGTCGAGAATGTTCAGTGGACAAGTGATTCCGTCTGAACGTATGCAAAAATTGCTAAGGCCCCACCCATGTTTCTTTACATTGCATACGCAACATTGGTTTTTTGTAGACATCGGTGTGTAATTTTGGGGATGTCCATATAGTAAATCTGTTAGGCTTGGGGTAGGTACGATGGGGTAAACCCGGCCGCATGACTCCGGACCCTTCCCGGTTTCGCACAGAGAACAAATTTCGGCCTCCCCTCGCTCCCTCCTCTCTCCTCTCTCGCTCGTCTCTACAGAGTGTCTCATAATAAACCGTCCACCTTTCCGTGCATGTAACTCTGGAACCACACCTTAGATGTTCATGCGGTTTTTTCTATTTTGTAGCCAAGGCTTCAACAAGTAAGTATACAAAATTTCAACTATGTGGTTCACATACTTCGGAGACTACGTCGGTTTGAATCTCGAAGCTCAAAATCGACGTTTTCCTTTACTATGGAGAAAATATCGGTTTTAGTTTTCATTATACCCTGTTTCATGCGTTTGCTGTGCTGGCACAGGGGATAATGCATGAGATACACATTTCCTAGCATTTTGGGACATCTTTCTTCATTACGAGGCTAATTTTATTATGAATCATGCACAGAATTACCCTAAATCGGCACTACCAGTTCGAAAAACCTTGCTTTTGACCGCAGGAGGAAAAAGGTGTTTGAGCAGCTTCCACTGGGCCAAGGAAGCTAAAATTTTGTATACATCTCAGTTGAAGCCTTGCCTACAAAATACAAAAAACCGCATTAAATTCTATGGTGTGGTTCCAGAGTTACATGCACGGGAAGGTGGACGGTTTATTATGAGACACCCTGTACTCTTGTGCCGCTTCCCTCATTTCTTTCTTGTCCTGAGGCAAAGTAATTATCTCTCTTTTTCTGCGCCAATGTCTTATGCGTTTATTCTGCTGTGTCCTCTGTCTATAGCAAGCAGAGTAGTATTACATAAAACAATCACAAGTCAAACAAAACAATAGGCTGGCAATAGGAAATAGTAAATGCCGCATTCAAGTACTATTTAGCTAGCTTAGTGACCCAGTCCATGACTTTTTGCGTTTGGTCTTTTCTCTTTAAAAGCCTTACTCAAATTGTTGGGCACCTTCTCTTTCTTCGCATTTCTTGCACCTTTGTTCACTTTGTTAGCCTTCTCACCACCAAGAACTCCCCTTCTTGCGATAGCTGCAGCTAGCGAGTGTATTCAGTGTGCTTCTGAATCTTTGCTTTGAGCTTCGCAGAGCAGTCAGTGTTGCGACCAGACTGGGGCGGCAGATTTTGTTGAATGAATAATGCTGACAATAATGTGTCCTCGACATGCTCACTTTTGTGGAGTGGTGATATTCCTCCTGATCCAGCCAGTTCCAGAGGAGCCGATCTGCTCCAGGTGTCTTTTGTCGCATTACAAATGTACAGTATCAGAATCTTCACTACGTACTACAATCTCGTTTGTACACTCTTCAGGAAAATTCAACAGATCTGCCATGTCAACAATGAAACGAAACCTTGCGAATATAAAACTGACATCTGCTGACAGTGACTAATGTCCGCAGAGTGGGCAGCGGAAGGATGAGCAAAGTTTTGTGGTGCATTTGTGTGCCTGTTTGTTGCCCTTCGTCCCCTGTTTCCTCTCTAGTGAAACACTGTCAATGTTTTGCCTTTTGCCTTCGGCATAATATCCTGCCTGACTCGTTTTGGCTGAGAGACGACGACGGAGAGAGGGAGGGAGGGGAGGTGAAATTTGTTCTCGTGTGATGACGGGTCCGCAACTATGCAACCCGGCCACGGGAAAATCCGGCCACCTAAGTGTCAGACTCGCATATATCAGCAATCAATGGGCCAATTGAGATAACTTTGATATCTAAACGATTCCTTGCATTTTTCTCATTCAAAATTCGAATGGTTCATCATTTTGCTGAAACAGCAAGTTCACAGTGGAGCATGGGTGGCCGGGT
>JASAMW010002368.1:0-77908 GCA_030247985.1 Epsilonema sp. ZAB3_2 | reverse complement strand
GGTAAAATACTTGTCTCAATAGGTCGTATGGTTTGCTGATATACCCATTGACCGCGGCCCGACCCCCCCCCCCCCCCCGGAATGCGTACCCCCATATTGGCAAAACATAAAAAATGCCCAATGCATAACCCCCCCCCCCCCCCCCCCATGCATACCCCCATATGTACAATAGTATACTGCCTGAACCTACCTATGTAAGCTGGTTATATAGTACCCATAGCCACTCCCACACCAAGCTAAGATGCCTATAAGCCTGCTTGGGGGTGTATTGTACTAGAATAACCTCTGTTTTGACCTCAATTATGCCCTAAAACACGTGCTTTTTGACCTAAAAAATATGCCTCTGCGCACCTCTCAAAAACATAAAAAGTGCCCCATGCAGAACCCCCCCCCCCCCCCCATGCATAACCCCCCCCCCCCCCTATGCATACCCCCCATATGGGACCTCTGTACTTTTGCATACCCCCATGGGGCTATGCACCTTGTAAATACGGTATACAAAGTGTTCGGGTTTACCCCACAGTACCCTTACTTACAGGATGTTCTCCAGGAAACACTTTCAGAAGGAAGTACTCGTTCTGTACTGCTACACCCAGAAAAGCACCACACCAGGCCACAGTACGCACGGTCTCAGGGAAAGCCATATCTTTCTAAAACAAACAGAGCCGAAGTTTAGGGTTGTGTACGTGTGGGTGAATTGGGGTAATTTGGGCCACTCATTCATATCTTCAGTCGGAGTAGGGGAAGCCATAAATTGGGGTGTAATTTTAGGGTTCGGTTCCGTAGGGTGCAGCTAGGATAATTTGGGTCACCTTTACAATATCTCCAGCAGAGGTACTATTTATTTTTTTGCTAGGTACACTACGTTGTAGAGTGCTTCTTTGGAAATGTACCTTGGTCTGGACACCTTTTTTATGGTCCAGCAGCCGTTTTCCAACATATCGTGCCTTCCGCATTACGTCGCGACCAGTTCAAAATTTAACCCCTCCTGTATGCTGAGACATAGCTGCCTAGGCCCAACTTGCTCTCAACGTGGTGCCATTTTTTCAAAAAACTGTACCATCATTCTAATCCATTTTTTTCACACACTTTCTCATCTGGGGCACGCCCTCCGATATTTTGATGAATACACCATGATATAGCCCAAAAAGGGGTAATTTTGGACGTTTATCATCTTTGTCAATTTTGGGTGGTGATTTATCAAAATATCGAAGGGAATCCCCAAACCGAAATCAGAGAAAAAAATGGAGTAGAATGATGTTAAGAACTTTTGAAAAAAGTGGCGGGCACGTGAGGGGCAAATTGGGCCTACCAACGCCATATCTCAGCACACAGGAGGGGTTAAATTTTGTTCTGGTCAGCAACGTAATGCGGAAGGCGCAATATGTTTGGAAAACGGCTGCTGGACCATAAAAAGGTGTCCAAGGTACATTTCCAAAGAAGCACTCTTCAACGTAGTGTACCTAGCAAAAAAATAAATAGTAGCCATAAAATTGGTGCGAGTGACATCAATCCAACTTTTATCTGTTGCTTTAGCTGTTCAATTTTAAACACATCCCGCGACATGGCGTCATTGTTGGCAAGAAGTCGTTCAGCTGTTGTCGGTTTGTTGTCCGTTCGTCAACAAACCAAAATGAAACCAACAACATCCATATATTATTCGACAACAATTTGTTGTCAACAATGGCGTCAGGTCGCGGTATGTGTTAACAATTCCATTCGAAGTAGGACAAAGAAATACTAATTCCATTTTCTTACTGGCTCAATTTCTATGAATTCTCTCTCCTTGTACTGGAAAAACATCAGGCGACGTCTCAGCGAGATACACATGCATAGATCTTGATCTTCCTGAAAAAAGCATAGGCCCGAATTTCCCCCAGCTGACCCGAATTACCCCACACTACTGCTACGTACTGCGTTCGTATGGCAATAGCGTCCGAGGCCAGTAGTGTACGTAAACTCTGTATCATATAGTTCTAGGTATGTAGGGCAAGTTTAGCCGTCTGTCCTTGGACCGGCACGTGGTCGAGTGCCTAAAAGTTCACAGCTGTGACCGAGGGTAGCGAGTTCGATTTCCGTTCGGTCCTATTTCTCTCCCCCTTTTCGGGGCCCGGCAATCGCCACACGGAACGCGGCACGTCACAATACCTATTTACATTTCTCTTTGAATAAACTTGCCAAATAACAAATAGGTAAGGTAGTACTTACTGACCGTAATATACAATGAGAACATGGTAGCCCCTCGAGATTTCTGAACAATATGAATGACGGGATAGTTGATTTGCTCTATGTCATGAACGTATATTGTTGAATCGGTCAAACAAATAAGAATTTGATGCGAAGATACCACCTCTAGTTGTGTAACCGCTTTCTTTGCGAAATTACGACACATTTGAACGTCGTAACTGCGTAACATTCCTAGAAATAAATGCTGCATGATTGATAATACATAAGGGTATTCACGACATGCGCTATCGCGAAAGCCAGTTGCCCTTTCACAGTGAAACTTGATGCTGAAATCAGTGCAACTTCATAGGCAGGCGAAACATCAAAGCTACGAGTTCACCCAGGCTCGTACAACAACACAGTGACGATCCGGTTACGATTTTTTTCGTCACTCTGGGATGGGAGTCTGAGGGGTGAACTCGTAGATTTGATGTTTCAGTGGCCATAAAACTGAACCTCTCTAAATAAAGTTACAGAAATGAACGTGAAGACATCTTGCAATGGTCCACACGACAACGCACATCGTGAATTGTGTGAGAAATAATATTCACTGATAAATAAATAAGAAAAAGTTATAAATTCTTGGTAAAAGAAATTACCTGAGGAAGAATGTGTGTCTTTACTCGGCTTGTAGACCAATAAGAAACCATTCTTGCTGCCAGCTAACACGGAACCTTCTGGAAAAAACAAATCAGTAAGTACCTACCGTATTTTTGGGCGTATATCCCCCCCTATTGTATATCCCCCTGAGTGTATAACCCCCCCCCCCCATTGGCAAAACATAAATTTTGTCCTTTGTATATCCCCCCCCCCTGGTGTATAACCCCCCATGTACTGTAAGGTACCTGACCTCCTATGTAGCTGGTCCTATGTATGCTAGCTATAGCTTCTCCTACACCATGCTGCTATGCCTGTAGGCTTAGCTGAGCATGTCTTGTACTAGAATAACCCTGTTTTAACCGCGATTATGCCCTAAAACACATATAGTCGGAGAAACGTATCAAAGAGTTCGCTTACTTTGTGCTCCCGTGACAATGTAACATTTCTCAAACATTCTAAACAAGAATAGCAACCGGCTTTTCTACCCTTTTTTCAAAAACTATTGCTATTCTTGTTTAGAATGTTTTTATAAATGTTACATTGCCACAGGAGCGGCAAAATTGTCAAGCGAACTCTTGATCGTTTCTCTGACTATACTTCTGACCTCAAATACATGCCTCTACACACCTCTCATCAACATAAATTTTGTCCTATGTCTATCCCTACCCATTGTATATATCCCCCTGAGTGTATAACCCCCCCCCCCCCCATTGGACCTCTCAATTTTTGTATACCCCATGGGGCTATACACCCAAAAGGTACGCTATACTCAAAAAGGAACAGCTGCATCGAATAGTGACAAGAACGCATAAGCGAAGAAGCATACCATGAGCTGTGATCGATTGAATTTCTAATGGAAGGCGTTGAGCCACGGGAATAATTGTGTATGCGTCGTACATATTGATTTTCCTGCTTCTTCCTCCAAAATATTTATCAAATCTTCACATGTTGTTTCGTTTGTTTTGTTTCCTTTCCTTTTGGAAAAATTCAAAAACAAAACAAAATCCAAAATCGTTTCTTACTGAAAATTTGCATAATCTGATGTTTTATTCGCTACGTAGTTTTATTTTTTGTCAATTTATACAAGAAAACAAAAGCAATCCAATTTCTATGCAAATTTTTTAGATAACATGGTACATGGACAACATTTGCAAAGGAAAAATTGCATTCAAATTCAGGAAGATTTGATGTCATAAAAATGCGAACAGCTGCAGCCGAACGATAAATCGCGAGATTATTTTTGGAGAATTAGGCGTGTTGGCAACCCAAAATTTTTCAGGATATTGGACGATAAACCCCGTCGAATTCATTGGATAATTCACTCTCCGATGGCTGCCAAAGTGAATTTGTGCGACGTGACGGTTCTGGATAATCCTTCTTCATTTTCCGCGCCTTTCAAATTCCGAATCACGTTCGAATGCTTTGAAAATTTGCAAGAAGGTTCGCTTCTTTTTGGGACATGATTTATTTTTTACCGGGGTAATTCGGAAACCCGGTTTCAACCTATCTCTGAGAAACGCCATGACCCGAATTACCCCGTTCTATCCTTATTTCCTGTTCTACGTGTTTTAACCTACCGTATTTACCGGTGAATGAGCCAAATGGGCAATAATGCAAAAATCGAGACGTCCAATATGGAGCTATATTGGACATTTTTGTTTCGTCAACATAGGGCTATGCTTGGGCGAGGCGATGCGGCGGTAAATACGTATTTATTTATGCAAATATCTATCATTTTGAAACATTACTTATTCAAGTTTACATATCTAGGGTACTGTACGTAAACCTGGAAACCTACTTGCCGCTTCAGCAAATGATGAACCAAATAGCTCATTTGAAAGAGGGGAGTTCAAGGAATCGATTGGTAGAATGGTTGTCTCAATCGGTCTTTTCTGTTTGCTGAGGTATACGTGTCCAGGTTTACCCCCGTGTCCGGGTTTTCCCCACAGTACCATATATATTCTACGTATTTTTTGTAGATTTGGAGTGGAAGGTTGTGTACGTCGGTTCTGCGGAGTCGGACAAATTTGACCAAACCCTGGATTCTGTTCTGGTCGGGCCCATTCCTGAAGGCAGACATCAGTTCGATTTCGAGGTAAAACTCGCTCTGACCCGGTGTCTCAGTGGTAGAATGCGCTACCGAGGTTCGATTCCCAGTCGTAGCACGAATTGTATTATTGTTTTCTCAGCTTATGCAGATTTAGACAAAATTCCATTCCCTATGATAGGTTATTTTTGTAAAAATCAAAAACTACCATGATCCCATGACTCAGTGGTAGAGCGCGCCACTCACCCGGTAGGTTCAATTCTCTCCGAAACAGCTGCTTCTTTTCTGCTAGCTTAACACATACCGCGACCTGGCGTCATTGTTGACAACAAGTCGTTCAGCTGTTGTCGGTTGTTGTTCGTTTGTTGTCCGTTTATATATGGGTGTTTGTTGGTATGTTGAACACCCATATAAACGGACAACAATTTGTTGCCAAAAATGACACCAGATCGTGGTATATGTTAAGTGCGCGAATGTAGAAAAATGCAGTTCTGTCCCCGTAGCTCAGTGGTAGAGCGCGCCACCCACCTTGTGGTCATGCCAAGTGTTCGATTCTCTCCAAGTTCCCCATTTTTTCTATAGGCAGATCCGCCGGATACTTCGCAGATTCCTGCGTCTGAAGTTGTTGGCGTGACTGTGGTGCTGTTGACATGCGCCTACAAATCTCAGGATTTTGTGAAAGTCGGCTATTACGTGCAGAACGACTACGAAGACGCGGAGATGAAGGAAAATCCGCCGGAGAAACCTCAATTTGACAAGGTAGGAGGGTACTGTGGGGTAAAACCGGACACGGGGATAAACCCGGACACTTGGTATATATATCTCAGCAACCATACGACCGATTGAGACAAGTATTCTACCAATCGATTCCTCGAACTCTCCTCTTTCAAATGAGCGACCATATTCATCATTTGCTGAAGCGGCAAGTTCAGAAAAGCTAGATGTCCGGGTTTACCCCGGTAAATTTACCGGCAGCTTGTTTGAAACTCACCTCGCGTGAACACGTGAGAAAAATTTCGCGCGTGGGAGCAAGTGAGACTGTTCAAAGCGCAGAACTATTCCCCGTGAGTTTACTCACCTGGCCAGACAGAGTTGGCTGTGGGACTCAAGTCGTACTGTGTAGTTTGCATGTACTTCTGCGAAATAGAAGTGCACGAAGCAGGGACAAAAATCCGCAATTGTGAATCTATGTATTTTACGCAACGCGCCTTGAATCCCATAGCCAACTCTTACTGGCCAGACTATATAGCCCACTACTGTTTTCTTTTATGTTTCCAGCTGAAAAGGCACATTCTCGACAGTCAACCTCGCGTCACCAAATTCCAGATCAAATGGAGAGAGGAGGCTGAATTGGAAGCAGAAATGGAGATTAACTCTTGCGAAGATCAGGAATCATCCTCAACAGACCCGCAGCAGAATGGCCTGCCTTCCATTACTGAAGAGAACAGCGTTGACGGCATGAGGGAAGCGCTAGCGGCGAAAATGACGTCACCTCAGAAAACGACGACTGCTCAAAATAGAAACACTGCTTCTTCGTGAACGTGGTCCAAATTGCCCCCACACTACCGCCTTATTATGATACAGTGTGCATGTGGTTGCTTTGTTTTGCTTTCTTGGTTTGTTGGAACATTATGCAGTGCTCAGTGCCTATGATGTGCTTGCACGCGCGATAACTGCGTATGTATGTAGGGTACTATGAGGTAAACTCAGGCAAAGGAAAATCCGGCCACCTAAAGTTTCGGGCTCGACAAAATTTCCCACCTAAAGTTTCGGGCTGGAGTTTAGTTTCGACAAAATATTGCATCAATCGATTCGTTGTACTCTCCTGTTTCAAATTAGCTTGATTCATCATTTGCTGATGCAGTTTAAAAATGAGTTTAGATGGCCGGTTTTACCCCATGGCTGGGTTTACCCTGCAGTACCCTTCATGGTAAAAATGTATTTTGCTGTACTTTTTCTGACTATGGTATGGAGGCGTGAAGTATACAGAATTTTCATTATTCTACAGTATGACATAGAATGACAAATGTACATAAATCAATTTTGATTTACGGCAAAGGTTCGTTTATGTACTGTACATACGTGTACTTAGATTCCATCCCGTGTTGTAAGGTGTGATAAATTCACCTAAGGAGTTTGTCTTTTTCACGTGTGTATACAAACAAAGCAATAAAACAACAACACGGACATTACAGCGAAAATAAAACATAATTATTCCCCACTTTTACAATAAGTTTACGTTTACAATAGTAAGTTGTTTCACCCAAAACTGGACACCTGTCTTGAGTAGCCTACTTACAATGCAATTATTCATACTGTACAGCATGGGAGAGCGCGCTGATGAGTTCAAGTCATCAAATCTCAGCTGATCAACGGTGTTACGTACAATTTTTACATTGAACATTGCAGCTTTCATTCAGCTAAACAGTAACACCAAGAGTACATAATACGTCATGCTGAAACCAACTAAATAACTAATCTCCAAAAAAACCAGGAACTTGGCCCAAAAAATGAAGAACTGCCACCCATCGTATAGTGTTCTAATCTCCCCACCGCCCATCACGTTCTGACCAGATCCAAACATCAACAAAATCAGTAATCAATGGCTCATTCACAATATTTTTGGAGGGAAATGCGTTCAGCGTACGTCCGGCGGCGCAGTCATGACTGTTTTATCATAACCTGCCCTTGTGTGTATCGAACCATGGACACGCCGAGCGTACGCTCAGCGCATCTTTCCCACATGTGAGCAGGCCATTAAGGGGTATACAGGGTGTTCCATAATAAACTCACCGGATGTTTGTGCCTCTCATTCATCAACGGAGCGTTCGATTTCAGTACGCTCTTTTACATTTGGTAGCTAAGGCTTCTTCAATGGCGCAGGCAAAATTTCAGCCCTGCATTCCTTCTACCAAGGAAGTTATGAAAGCTCAAAGTTTTGGACACAAAAATTCACGTTTTTTCACTATGGGGACTAAACCCGGGTTAAAGACCGAAAAAGGGCTGAACAATTTTATTGCTGATACCATGTATCCCTTAAATCGGGCTCGGCGATTGCATTGGTTGTCGCGAGGTGAACGGAAGTCCCAATTCCTAGGGAAAGGAAAACTCGCCGGGACAGCGGGGCTCGAACCCGCAACCTTCGGCTTCCCGTGCCAATGCTCTACCGATTGAGCTATGCCGCCGGACAAGAGTTCCCTCGCAAGTGCCTGCTATATGTACCCGCATATGCAGCGCCCCTTGCCATCCGTCACCCGCTGGTTCTAGGCACCCTCACCACATCCCCCCACCACTAAGAGCGCCACCTAGGGTGGCGAGGACGGGAGGGTCCTGGTGCGCTCGCCATTTGTCGCGAGGTGAACGGAAGTCCCAATTCCTAGGGAAAGGAAAACTCGCCGGGACAGCGGGGCTCGAACCCGCAACCTTCGGCTTCCCGTGCCAATGCTCTACCGATTGAGCTATGTCGCCGGACAAGAGTTCCCTCGCAAGTGCCTGCTATATGTACCCGCATATGCAGCGCCCCTTGCCATCCGTCACCCGCTGGTTCTAGGCACCCTCACCACATTGGTACCACTTTTATGCAAATTCGATACCTCTGTGCTGAGATATAGGCCTCTGAACTTTCGCTGTCCCCCTAATTTCTAAGGTTAGCCACAGGATGATGGAATGGACTTTTTCAAAATTTCTTTTTGCAAACTATATCAGCGAAATATGTAGTTTCACATGGTGCCATTTTTATGCAAATTTATGGCTTCTGGATGGAGCTATTCACATTTGAAAAATGCAAAATATAGGCATGAAGGAAAAATTTTCCTCAAATCAGCTCATCTTCACAGGTATAGGGCAGTTTTTTACGCTGAATCGAATGAGGCAACTCACAGTGCGCTAAAGTTAACCCTTCGCGAGTTATAACGCAAAAAATGTGAAAAATTACTTATAAAACTGCACTATTTTGCATTTTACCATGTGAATTAGGCATTAATCATGATATACTAGTAAATGGTTGATAGAGCATCTCAGACATATCAAAATGGAACACTGTACGGCTGTGAAAAAACGTGCATCAGAAGCTATTTGCCACTAAAAGGCCACTAACTTTTCACATATTTCGTATTATAACTCGCGAAGGGTTAACTTTAGCGCACTTTGAGTTGTCTCATTCGAATCAGCGTCAAAAACTACCCTAAACCTGTGAAGATGAGCTAATTTGAAGAAAATTTTTGTTTCCTACCTATATTATGCATTTTTCATATGTGAATAGCTCTATCTGGAAGCCACAAATTTGCATAAAAATAGCACCACGTGAAACTACATATTTCGCTGATATAGTTTGCAAAAAGAAATTTTGAAAAAGTCCATTCCATCATCCTGTGGCTAACCTTAGAAATTAGGGGGACAGCGAAAGTTCAGAGGCCTATATCTCAGCACAGAGGTATCGAATTTGCATAAAAGTGGTACCAATACAATCGCCGAGCTCGATTTAAGGGATACATGGTATCAGCAATAAAATTGTTCAGCCCTTTTTCGGTCTTTAAGACCGAAGTTAGCACTCCATGGATGAGTTTTTTCACATTTCTTCACAATGGCGCAGTATTTGGTTCTTCCCCGTCTTACTTGTGATATTTATCAGGATTTGAAAATGTATTAGCTTTTGGATGTTAAGATATTCTCTTCATTGTGGTACAATATTAGGCAAATCCTCGATTTTTGAGGTCAGCATTTCTGAGTTGTTTGAGCCTCTTCCTGTTGGTCTAGAAAGTTGAAATTTTGCATGCATAAACTTTGAAGCCTTGGCTACTTTATATTGCAAAAGGCCGCATTTGAAAGTGACACCCCGCTGTGGAAATAGAGACACAAACAGCCGGTGAGTATTATTATGGAACACCCTACATACGTAGATGAAATAACTAAGTATTGTTGGGGCCAAAAAAACGCAGATACAGATCAAACTGAGCCTTTCTCAATACACAGTTCACAGAAACTCTTTTACCTACTTAATCCACCAATTGACGCGAAAAAAATATTCTTCCTATCTATACCCCTTGCATTGCATAACCTCGTTTGGTGATCCGATATCGATTATCGAATATTGATCGGCGTCTGTCTATCGAATACATATTGATCACCTGGACGGATGCGTTCGTATTGAGTCGATGCCGCAGGCCCCGTAAAATTGGCCCTCGTTTTCGCACACGAAAGCAATCTAAAAAAATAAATAATATTGTAAAGGGAAGCCTACCAAAAACACGATCAGGTTGCAAAAAACACGTAAACAGTAAAATACTGTAAAGCTACGTGTATACCCCTGGGGGAGAAAAATCGTCAGTCCCTGCTATTCGAAGGAGGCTATACACGAAGCTTCACAGTGTGATTTTATTCTGTGTTATTGTGACAGTTTTGTTTTCATATTATTTTATGTCCCAATTATGTTTGCTCCAGTAAAATTTGATGATCCAAAAACATGCCGGAGCCGAAGACAGATTATTCCCGTCACATCTCTAAGATCTACCGTAACCTACTTACAACAACCGTACCCAACCCATTAGGGTATTGTGGGGTAAACCCGTCCACATATGCACCTGCTTTGAACTTGACGTTTCAGCAAATGATGAACCGAATAACTCATATTTGAAAGAGGAGAGTTCAAGGTATAGATTGGCATAACATTTGTCTCAATCGGTCCATTGGTTGCTAAAGATATACTACAGCCCTGAAGCTTAGGTGGCCGGGTTTACCCCGTGTCCGGGTTTACCCCAAGTACCCTACTCTATAACACGGAGCTTACATTGAACGTTCTCGGTGGACATCTGGTTCTGATGTGTCGCCACTGCGCGTCGAATTTCACATTGTTGCTGACCCTGGTTCTAAAGGGACAGTAGACGGCAGTCGTACTGAAGACCACCGGAAAATTACTGGCCGTAAATCGGTGATGCTTTCGATGGCGCAAACAGCACATGCGCATGGTCAAACCGTCGAATGCTTCGAAGACGTTGAACTCGATCACGCCGCCTTTCAAGTAGAAGTTAACGGGCGTCTGAAAGATGGCCCGATCGCCGGGCAATACCTTGGCCAGTGCGTAGTGCTTGCCGTCTTTACCTGGAAAACGTACATATACGTACGTATTAGGGTACTGTGGGGTAAACCCGGACACCTAGCATATCTCAGCAACCGTACGACCGATTGAGACAAGTATTCTACCAATCGATTCCTTGAACTCTCCTCTTTCAAATGAGCTACCATGTTCATCATTTGCTGAAGTGGCAAGTTCAGTAAAGCTTAGGTGTCCGGGTTTACCCCTTTCGGGTTTACCCCACAGTATCCTAGATAAGAGAAAAACCTCCAGTTACACGAACCGGCCGTTAAACTCTCTATTGTTGAACCTCGAGTTTACTAAAAAGAATCTTCAAAATTACAATTTTTGTCCCAAAATTTCCTATATAAAGCTTACCAATTACGGTGGTGCGATGCCCCAACTGTTTGACGCCGGCCACCAGCTGGAACTTGGCCTTCTGACTCATGTTGATGTAGGAGCAGGTTTTGTCCGGTTCAAAGTCGCAGTTTCCGTTACTCAGCACTGGCAGCTTCTTGTGCGCTACTACTCCTCCTGCTCCGAGTCCGAGCCCTTTTTTTTTTTTTTTTTTTTTTTTTGTTTTTTTTTTTTTGTTGTTTATTAGGGGTGTATGTTTGTCTGGGTATATTTTTGACTGTGTATGGTATATCTATGATTTGGTCTTTGCACCTATTATTGTGGCTGCTGTTTCCGTTCGTTTTTCTGTTGGTGTTTGTTTGTGTAAAGCTATATATGGTTTGTTTGACGCTTAATTATTGCCTGGCCGTGCTGGTTTGTGTTTGTTTGTTTGTGTAAGCTTGTTGCTAAGCTTTTAGCTGTTGTTGACTTTAAATGTTGAGAACTGTTGACTGTAAGCTATGTTGGTGTTTGTTTGTGTAAGCTATTTTGTTGGGAGGCGATTATTGCTGGCGTGCGGAGCCATGCGATATTTGATGTGTTTGCTGCAATGCTTGGAAAGACTATGATGGGGTTGTTGGTGCTTTTTTTAGGGGGTGGAGGTGAAATATGACTGGATCTGTAATTAATCTTTATGCGGAGTCGTATTATTTATGCCGGGATTTGGGCTTGCATGATTTGTATAAGGTTTACCGTTGTAATTAACCCTAATATGAAGTAACTAAACGAGTCCCACCCCCCATCCCCCCCCCCCTTCCACCCCCTCCAAAACTTGTACATTCACACCTTTTTTCAATATTTAATGTACAACTGGTTGTAATTATTGTAATTGTAAGGTTGTATTGGGTGCTGATTTTGGTGAGTAATGGTCATATATGGACCGAATCCTGCGAGTGCTGTGATTCCATTTGGACCGTTTCATTGTGTGCTCATGACCGAATTGATATGTAACCTCGTGTACACCTGGTTGTACTTATTGGGAGTATGTGGGGGTTGTACATTAGGCTACTTGTCTCTAGAGGCATGTACACCCGGTTGTATTACATTGAAGGGTAATGTACACTTCTGTCCCTCGGGTATCCATTTATTGATGGTTACTGGTCCATATCCTCATGATTGGCTTTATTACGGATTATTGTGAGCTGCTGTAATTCCGTTCGTTTTTCTTGTTGGTGTTATGTTTGTGTAACACGCTATATTGATGGTTGAGCCGACCCCGAGCCGAATCTGAAACTTGCCATGGCCGTGCTGGTTTGTGTTACTGTTATGTTTGTGTAAACACGCTACTTTGCTACACGCTACTGTTAAACACGCAACTGTTGTTGCACTGTTGCAACGCACTGTTGCAACGCAACTGTTGCAACTGTAAACACGCTACTGTTGGTGTTATGTTTGTGGAACACGTGATATTATGGTTGAGCCGACCCCGAAGCCGAATCTGAAAATTGCCATGGCCGTAGCCGGAGCCATGCGAATCATTTGATGTGTTTGCTGCAAATGCATTGGAAACGACTCAATGATGGGTTGTTTGCTGCAAAACCTCATTTTTAAGGCGGCAGTCGCGAGGTGAAAATATGACTGGATCCTGTACCAATTCATCTCATTATGCCGGAGTCGGATTCATAATTATGCCGGGATTCTGGAGCTTCCGCAATGAATTTGTATAACAACAGAACACTTCCATTGTTGTACATTACACCTTACATAATGAACGTACAACTCAACCGACGTCCCACCCCCCATCCCCCCCCCCCCTTCCACCCCCCTCCAAAACTTGTACATTCCCCTTTTTTCAATATTTCAATGTACAACCTAGGTTGTACATTATTGTACATAACGTACGGTTGTACATCGAGGTGCTGATTTTGGTGACCGTGCAAACTGGTCCATATATGGACCGAATCCTGCGCAAGGGATAACCCTTTGCTAATTCCATTTGGACCGTTTAATTGTAAACCCCAATGACCGAAAATGAATAATGTAAACCTCGTGTAAACCTAGGTTGTAATTATTGAAAGTAATGTAAGGGGGTTGTAATTAAGGCTACATTGTCTCTACAAGGCAACGTACAACCCGGTTGTATTCACATGTGAAAGGTAATGTACAACTTCTGTCCCTCGGGTATCCATTTATTGACTGTGTACCATGGTCCATAATCCTCATGATTGGTCTTTGCACTGATTATTGTGAAGCTGCTGTAATTCCGTTCGTTTTTCTTGTTGGTGTTACTGTTTGTGTAACACAAGCTAATATCTATGGTTGAGCCAGACCCCGAGCCGAATCTGAAAACTTGCCATGGCCGTAGCTGGTTTGTGTTACTGTTACTGTTTGTGTAACACAAGCTACTGTTGCTACACAAGCTACTGTTAAACACAAGCAACTGTTAGTTAGCAACTGTTAGCAACAAGCAACTGTTAGCAACAAGCAACTGTTAGCAACTGTAAACACAAGCTACTGTTGGTGTTACTGTTTGTGTAACACAAGCTAATATCTATGGTTGAGCCAGACCCCGAGCCGAATCTGAAAACTTGCCATGGCCGTAGCCGGAGCCATGCGAATCTATTGATGTGTTTGCTGCAATGCATTGGAAACGACTCAATGATGGGGTTGTCTGAAAGCTGCAAAACCTCAATTTTTTCAAAAGGCAGGCAGTCAGCAGAAGGTGAAAATATGACTGGATCCGTACAAATTCAATTCATTATGCCGGAGTCGGATTCATATTATGCCGGGATTATGGAGCTTCCTAGAATTTAGTATAACAACAAAGAACCTTCCAATTAGTTGTACATTACCCCTACATAATGAACGTAACTACCAAGACGTCCCCCCCCCTCCCCCCCCCCCCTTCCCCCCCTCCAAAAATTGTCTTCCCCTTTTTTCAATATTTCAATGTACCCTAGGTTGTCATTATGAACATAATGTCAACAGGTTGTCATTGAGGTGCTGATTTCGGTGACCGTAATGGTCCTATATGACCGAATTGCGCAAGGGATAAGACAAAAGACCATTGGAATTGATACATGTACAGTAAACAGTACGTAGTGGCTTTTGGGGTGTTGAAATTCAGCAGTAAGGATTCGAACTGGGGCGCCTGTTCTTTCTACTGTTCTTCCTTGAAATGTAATGTATACTGTGGGGTAAACCCGCACGGCCTCCCAGTATGTAGTATCTCAGTAACCATACCCTACGTCCGACTGAGACAAGTGTTCTTACTTCCCCCAATCGATTCCTTGAACTCTCCTCCTCCCCCCCCTCTTTTTTTTTTTCCAAATGAGCTACCATGTTCATCATTTGCCAAAGCGGCAAGTTCCGAAAACTTTAGGTGTCCGGGTTTAGCCCACAACAGTACCCTACGTACAGTAATGCAGTCCGTGCAGTACAGTAGTCGACCTCCTCACCTTTAACGTTCCTCAATGCCGCAACGGCAGCGGTCGAGCGAAAGGTGCGGCGAAATCCGGGCGGTGCAGGAGGGTGAGGCCCCTTCTTACCGCCCCCTCCAGCACCCCCTTTGCCCCCGCCCCCCGCCCCGCTCCGCAGTAGCAGCTCCTGTCTGCTCAGCCTGCTCAGGCCGCCCGATCCCGCGGCCTTAGGTTGGGAGGCGGGGCGCTGTTTTGGTTGACCCGCGGCGGTCTGTTTCGCGCCGCCGCCGCCCCGCTGCAGTTGGCGCGTGGGTACCCGCGGGATGGGCGTGCGCGTGCTCTTGCGTCGCGGTTTTGCCGAGGGTCTGGCGAGCGGTCCTGCAAGCGAAGAACAACGCAGAAAACTACAGATTGATACATGTACTGTAGATACATGATACATGTACTTATACAGGGTGTCTCACGTAGATCTCCCTAATGATCCAGCCTTATAACTTCCGTGTTACAGTAGATATCAAGCTGAAATTATGCCCACAGAAACCCAAGAATGTGCCAAATTTTGTGGCAAAATTTGAGCCAGATAGGTCAAGTAGGGATGAAATTACGAGCTTGCAAATTTGCGACCACGTTTTTCAGCATTTTGAAATCAGTACTGCCACTATTGACCTCGACAGCCCCTTGAAGGCTGATATGGGCGATAAATCGCCTGTATTTTTGAATTCTTTGTGTTACGTACTGTGATGTCGTTCAGCCATTGTTGTTCCACCATATTGCCATGCTAGATGAGCAGCTTGACCATGCTGAGCAGAAGATTCTAATCTCAAAACCATGCTCAGTGCGGAAAATGTTGAAAAACGTGGTCGCAAATTTGTAAGCTCGTAATTTCATCCCTACTTTACCTATCTGGCTCAAATTTTGCCACAAAATTTGGCACATTCTTGGGTTTCTGGGGACAAAATTTCAGCTTGATATCTTCTGTAATACGGAAGTTATAAGGCTGGATCGTTGGGAGATCTACGTGAGACACCCTGTACATAGCGGGAAATGTGTTTGACTGATGAGGTGTCATCCAGAACGGTGTGAAAAAATGGTGTAAATGGTGTAAAATGGTGTGTAAATCCAGGATATAGTTCAATGGTTAGGGCGCTCGCTTGAAACTCGAAAGGTCGATGGTTCGGCTCTCTGGCTAGCCTTGTGGGCACGCGGGTTTGAATAGATAGCCCTTTTGTTTACGCATACATACAGTGGTACAGTATACTATAGTATTGTAGGTGTAGAGAAGAAGAAAAATGGAAAGACAGTATACCGGTAAGTACGTATGTACAGGGTGTACCATAATATACTCACCGGCTATTTGTGTCTATATCTCCACAGCGGGGAGTCAGTTTCAAAAGCGGTCTTTTGTAACAAGTAGCCAAGGCTTCAAACTTTATGCAAGCAAAGTTTCAAAGAGATACCTGAACCAAAGCGGATCAAAACAGCTCAGTTTGTAAACCCCCAATTTCCACACATTTCTGCAGGCGGCCTGGTACAGATTGGCACACTTTCTGGCACAGAGTGCTATCAATCCCGGCCTGGTGGCTAAAGTGAGGCGGCGCCCCATCCTGTTGCAAATAAACTTCCCCAGTCCTCAGCAGCAGGCCAAACAAACATTATAACCGGCCAAATCTGCTAACATTACGAGATAACTGTCACCAGTGACTGAGTCGTCAAAGAACACAGGTCCAATGAGCCCTCTGGAGGAAATTCCAGCCCATACTTCATCCAAGTGGCATTGACAGCTCAACAGTTCGTAAAAATGTTGGGCGGAGAAAGGAGCAGGCTCAAGAGAACGAGGAAGAAAACGAAAATGCAAATTCGACGCCCAACTCTTGTGCAGGCGCCTCAGTCATGCCTGCGAAAAAGCTGCCGAAACTTTGATCGCTTACAGCGCTATGACATGAGAAGCTAGGAAGTTAAAACTTTGCATACATAAAGTTTGAAGCCTTGGCTACTTGTTACAAAAGACCGCTTTTGAAACTGACTCCCCGCTGTGGAGATATAGACACAAATAGCCGGTGAGTATATTATGGTACACCCTGTATAGAAGTTAGAACACATTTCAGGAAAGGAAATGCCATAAAAAAGAGGAAATTGGAATTGCTATGACTAGGCACTAAATGCGCGAAATCCGTTTCCCTTGTTAGTCCCTTTCTTTTCTCTTCTTCGCGTCGGTCTGCTCTCGCAGCTTCTCTCGCCTTCAGTTTCAGTCGTCGTTTTCTTCCGTCTGCTGAGCGGTCGTTTTCCTTCTTTCTTCTCATCGGCGCCGCGTGGTCTTCTTCGCTCAGTTGGATTGCAGTGACTCGCCCAGCAAGATCCCAGCCTCCACCAAGCGAGCCCCAGTCGTCCCTGTCTGGCCCGGCCTTCCTGGCCAGCCCGGCCCGGCGGGAAGAAGTCTCCGAGCCCTTCAGCCTTCGCTTCCCATCCATCGGGACCCCGCCACCTCATCGGGGCTTTGCTACCTCCATGACAGCAGCAACCTTCCCCGGAATGAGATCAGCCTTCGTCCATACCCAACGCTCCTCCTCTCGGCGCTTCCCAGTCTACTGCAGCTTCCTACTCATCTTGATTCTGGCGGCAGGATTCACGATCAGAAGAGCAGACGCAATCCCGGACCTGCGATGCAAAATCTGGGACCTGCGATCGTACTGGTTCCCATGCCCGCTGGTTGAAGGCCATTACTGCGACTGCGGCGATGCACAATGCGAAAGGACTTGCGCAAGAGGAAGCCAATGCGTTTGCAAGCCAGGAAAACACGTGGCCGCGATGCAACTTTGGCAAGAGAGTCCACCTCCACTGCAAACGCTACCTGTATGACAGGTGTCATTGCGACTACATCAAGGCGATGCCCTCCCAGACCTACGCCACCACGAGACCCGACCACCAACCCGACCACCAACCACTACTTCTAGACGACGAACTACTACCCGACGAACTACTACTACCGCGACGAACCCCACGACCAACCCCGCCCCCAACCCGGCCACCAACAACAACCACAACCACTACTACCACCACCACCACTAGCACAACAACCACAACCACCAACCCGAACACAACCACTCCAACTACAACGCCGACTCCTACGACGACGGCCTTCCAGACGACGACGGCGGCGACCTCAGTCCGGACTCCCGTGGTGGGCGATCCTCCTCATCGTACTCGGAATACTGCTACTACTGCTGCTGCTCCTGCTGTGCTGCATCGGCTTCCTCATGCATCAACACAAAGCCAAAGGCCAGGGGGCAGTGGCTGATGAGAAGGCGGACTGGCACACACTCACACCCAGCTACGGCACGAAGTATCAGGACGACTGGACGGAGGCGCCGATCAAGGCAGCGGCAGGCCCAGGGCACTGCAGGCGGCGCGGCGGGAAAGACGGGCAGCACGGACGGGGACTTCTACACAGGCACAGGAGCAGGTTGCTGACGTCACACCCGGAGAGTCCATCCACACCGCCAGGAGGATCAGGCACGGGCGCGGGAGCAGCGGGGAGCGGGGGCACGGACTTCGTGACGGCGCAGCAGCACGTGACCAACGTGACACCGGAGAGCCGACCCACAGCCACAGGCCCGAGCAGTCCAACGGACCCAGGAACGCAGGGGAAGGAGTACCACACGGCCTTCGACTACCTTACTAACATCACGCCAGAAACCCCGCCCTCTCGACCGACTCTTTCACTAACTGCAAAGGACCCACTCGCCGCCGTCTTTTTCTCTCGCTGTTTTTTTTTCTCTCTCTTTTGATACAGAATAAAATGCCCTTCTCTTCTGGCTCACTCACACTCTCTTCTTTGTGTACGTGTCTCTGATGAATAAAAAAGCAGTAATGCAAATGCGACTTAATTCACACCTACGTATTTATTGTGACTGTGTAGAAACCACTGGTGTCAACTCGCTCTCTCAGAATATTCAAGTTAAGTTGAGTTAGATTTACTCGGGTTGGCATTTTCCCGAGTTAAGTTGAGTAACTTACTGGCTACTCACTTCAGCTGAGTCGGGTTAGCCCAAAATCTTCCGAGTTACCTCGGAGTAAGTACTCGCGGTGAGTACTCACGGCTGAAAATGTCCAAACGAAAAGAACGTACGTACGTATATCATTCTGAATGTCCCGAATATATTGTGTCTATGTGTCAGGCGATGAGTTTGGTTTCTTTGCCACCACATTGCTAAATGCATTCGATGAATAATGCAACACGAAAAGCATCCGCTGAATACGAATGGGACGGAGTGAAGAATTTTTATTTCTCACGTACTTACTGTATCGTTACCGTCCGCTTACGTTGCTGCCGCGTTTCTATGTTTGAGAGTGCGCGCTGCTGTTTTGTATGCGCATGTACGTGCACGCCGTTGCCGACAATCACGTTGAGCTGAGATTCGTTCTCAAGATCGTGCTGGGGTACAAGTGAAAACGCTTGACTCGAGTTAGTATAGCCTCGCTGTTTCTAAAATTTTACTCGTAGAACAACAATGTGTCAATAAGACGCGTCAAAATTCCAATAACTCGAATAATCATTTTCCAGTTAAGGTAGTATTAAATAACTCAGGCAAAAATCGCCCCAAGTTACTCGAGTAAAGTAACTCAAATTTTACTCTGACACCATGGTAAATTGTGTGACATCTGTAGCTACAATAACACAATTGGCCCAGGGAGAAAAGCGCCGACCTTGTTCATTAATCCAAAGAGCAATATTGACCGAAGCGTAATGTTGTTCTTTTCTCATTAAGTAAGTGGCCGGGATTTGTTCACCAATCCATAGGGATTACCCCATGATACCCCACTTCTGATCCTACTTAGTCCTGCAAACGTCGCTCTGAGCAATGACGAATGAGGTCGTTGTGGTGTTTCCCCACTTCCCCACAAATAAACACGGCCGGATTTACCCCATGATACCCTACTTCCTTCTTTCTTAGTCCTGCAATCCTAGCTCTGAGCAATGACGAATGAGGTCGTTGCGGGTCTCTGCTGGGCAGGTCTGCAGCGACTTTTCTGCGCTGGACGAAGAAGCAGAGGCAGGAGAAGGTGACAGAACCACTTCATCTGCTCCGCCTACCAACTCTTCCCCAGGCACGCCTCTGGAGGTAATTTTGAGATAATTACATATGGCCACCAAGCCACCAACTCTTGGATGCATTCGCGCTAATATTGATACCTTGAGGAATGAAGAATGTCCGGCATCCATGTTTTCCCCGTGCAAAAGTTGAGGAGTTCCTAAATATGGGGCTATGATATTTTTCTGCAGATTCGCACTTTCGCAGACGCATATTTTTAGGTCAAAAGCATGCGTTTTTAGAGCATAATTCTTTCGTACAATACACGCCGAAGCAACAGGTGAAAGAGTAGATTTCTGAGGGTGCGCTACGTTTCTTTTCGTACTGTATGTGCATACAAGTGGTGTGAAAAAGTAAATTTACCTTACCTTTTACCGCGGTACTGGCACAAATTTGGCCCTAGGTACTGTACTTATGTGCGTACCTTACCGCCGATGGCAGCGGTAACTATGTACTTTTTACCGCCAACTAAGAGGAAGTTACCTTAAAAAATATGACGGTAAAAAAGTACTTTTTTTACTTACTACTTACCGCGACCATTTTCGCATATTTTAGTATTATCCGGCTGATCGTTGACCATTTTTTAGAACAAATTTTCGCTATGTCTGGCATACATTCGCTATTTTTGGTTGGTTTTGTCGGAAATTGATAATCTCAGTCGACGATTTCGTCATTTTTGAAGCATTTTTTATTGTTTTAGCTATCATCTAGGCATGAAGAAGCTTTTGAGTTTTTGCTGATGTCTTCAAAATGCTCAATTTAGCCCAAAACATGCTCGAAATACATGGTCGAGTTTTGCCGTCTACCGCCAATTTTCAACAGAAAGTACTGCGGTAAAAATTTTGATGACGGTAAAGTACTGCGCGGTAATTTTGCCGTCTGGCACAGTGCGCGGTAATTTTACCGTAACATTACTGTACTTCAAAAGTTGACACCACTCAGTGCATACACGTATTGTGAAGGGCCCTAGGTATGTACGTATGTGCGTACCCTTTCCTGAACTATCGAATGATCCGGCACCGAAAATATGGCGGTAGACAGGCTAGCTGTGCCCTTAATCAGGCGAGGTTTTCGCAGGTTTACAGATCTTGCCGGCATCTTGGCCGAAAAACACGTCCTCCCAACAGGACACACGACCAATTGAGTCGTTGGACTTGTCCAATGCCTTGATTAGGTCGGGTTGAGAAAAAAGTGACAAAAATTATTCCTGACAGGTTTTGAGTTTCGG
This sequence comes from Epsilonema sp. ZAB3_2, assembly GCA_030247985.1. Classification (NCBI taxonomy): domain Eukaryota; kingdom Metazoa; phylum Nematoda; class Chromadorea; order Desmodorida; family Epsilonematidae; genus Epsilonema; species Epsilonema sp. ZAB3_2. Next base: position 56,892 of record JASAMW010002368.1, on the reverse strand, counting down.
AGGAAAGGAAAAAGGTTGCCCCCTCACTTGAAGGAAAACTTGACGACGCCGCTGGCAAAAAAAGAGCAGGACTGAAAGCGAACTTCCTCCGATGTTTTATTCGTGATGTTGACAGCTGCTACAGCTACCAGGAAGTTCCCTTCTAAAAAAACAGAAGCCAAGTAACAATTTGGAAAGTGTCATGTTGATAGACAATCACCTACGTACATCAAAGTTCTTGAACGCGGCAAAAATTGGGTGAAAGTGGGGCGCCGGTAAGCTCAAGCTTGAAAGCGGTTAAATAGGTACTCGTTTACAGCAGTTGGCAAAATTTAACCAAAAATTGTGTGCGCGAGGGCACAAGAAAATGTTATCTGTCAATTATTCCAAAAACTATTCTTGTTCTGAAACATTTAGGCCTATTTTTGGGGTGTTTCGAAATAAATTGGTTTTTGTGTTGTTGCCCAGAAATTGGTTTCTGCTTTTGGTATGTGAGCTATCCAATATAATAGCGCAGTCAACAAAGCTAATTTGATTTAAAACTTTCAAAGCTCTAATATTTTCTAGCGAGTACAGTATCGTTTACTTGGCGTCTGAGGCGATTGGAAAGCCCGTTGCATTTTCTCCGGACTGATATTGCCGGCAGCCATAAACCAAGGGACGGAATCGCCTGCTGTTGCCTTCCAACAGCAGTAATTCTCGAATGTACACTCCAACTCCTCCACATTTGATAAGGGTCCACCCAGTGTACTTTCGTACTCTGCACATCGCAAAAGCTTTTAAGAGAGTAGTAATATCCGATTTCGCGATAAACACCAGCAGAGAAACTTTTTACCTGATTCATCATAATCCTTCAATAGGACACTTCTGCCGAATAATTCTGCAACAAAAGGCAAATCGTGAGTTGGTGCCATAAAGTTCCAAGCGTGCAAGCAGCCTAATTAATTACCGTACTTTTCGCCAGCTTCAAGGCGGGAGCTTCCTGAGTTCCAACTGTCGATGTAGCGTCACCAGTAGCGAAGGAATGTGCAAAAACTGCAACACCTTACCACTTGCACAAAAATAAAACAATACCGTAATCCACTTGGAACTTTGGGCGTCGGCTAGACAAACAAACCACCTTTAATGTTCTTACAAGACAATAAATCCAATAAGATAATGATTTGGAATCCCGTGGAGGGGCGATAAGGATTTCCAGCTGTGTGCTGCTGTTGGTTCATTATTGGTTCTCCCTGGAAAAATAATAGGGGGTACGGAACAAAAAAGTGCGCTAAAGATGGAGTAGTGGTACACGAGACTATTTTTTAAAACATTCCTGAAACGATGCGATCATTATAACTGTACGACAAACAACACGCAATAATCCTCTTGTAATACACGGCATTAAAGGAAAACAACATTACGGACAATTACATTTTGAGGAGGTGCAACACGTTTCATGCGTACGTACATACCGTACATTAGGGGGAGATCCGAAAAGGCCAGCAGTTGTCCGAGAAAAACTTTTACTTAACCCTCTCGTCGTTGAAATTCGCAGTAAACCGTCGCACATACAGGTACATGTTTTACATGGACGGGCGTCCGTCAATACGTATACAAGGGTTTCCGAAGTTTTATACGCCAACAAACAACAGAAAGGGAGAGCGACATACCACCCTTAAAACTTCTATAAAAGAGTACCGCTCTTAGTCGACTCTACTCTACACTGAGTCTTTTTGGTCTCTTGTTTCTGTTCGGTTCCTGCGCTCTTGCGTTCGCGTCTTTAAAGGTGCGGACAGTCGGACGACGGAAAAGAGGGGTCCGAAAAGAGAGAGAAAGTCAAAGTAAAGGCGCAAAGTTCCGCAAATTACTGCGCCAGAATATGGCCAATTGCATACTCGAAAGCGACCGGTCACCGTTTGCAATGCGGGGTAAGTCGGGGCGGGGGATAAATCGGGCACCTTTCTCCTGTCTCTACCTAAAGGTTGAAAAGGGTTTTCTAAAAAGGAAGAAATGTGTACAACTGTGACTGTAGCTCAACGGTTAGGGCGCTTGCCTGGAACACGAGAGGTTCCAGGGTGCTACATTCTCTGGCGCTGGAACATCTGACAGATTTTTCTTTTTTCTAGGTTCTCCGATTTCTCCGGGTTTCCTTGGCCCGAATTACCCCGATACTCACTAAAAATATGTACGTGCGGACCTCTAAGAACTTGTGTCTGGACGGCGTCGCCAAAGTTTGCCACCCGCGCGCGAAAAACATTCAAATGCCCGCAGGGCCCAGCGCAAGCCGAAAGAAAAGAAGAACAAACGCATCATCCTATGCGCGCGGTGTGCCGTGCTGCCCCTGAGCCCGTCCCGCCTTTAGGGTGATCGCTAAAAAGAATTCAGCAACAAATTTGTGCGTCGACTTTAGATGATTATCGATAAAGTACGTACATAGGCGTTCAGCGTTCAATCAAACTTTGAAAACAATTGGCCATTTTTTTCAAAACAAAACCTAGCGATGAAAATGCGGACTGAACAAGTTTAGAGAGCAGAAAGTTTGTAGCAGTTTTGATCACCAAGCATATCTAAAATCGCGAAGCGCTCAGCCCATCCGTTATCAAGCCTCGGGATATTTATTTCGAACCATTTTTATGTGCATTACCGATTTGTGGCCGCATCGCTTTTTTATATCTTCATTTTTAAACTTTTTGTACATTTTGGGCAGGGAATAACCGAATGTCTTCATGCCTTATGGTCATCAGAATTTTGCGAAGCGTCAAGCAATGATTTTCTTCTAGTTTCTTGGTGCGATTATTGCCACAGTGATTTGTAAATCGAGGGGGCAAACAATTATTTATTCCATTGTTTTTTGCCAGATATTATTTGCGGCAATCTGCCCGTCTGAAACGAATGACTCTATCAATCTTGCCTCTTTTCTTTTTCTTCGATTACTAAAAGTTATTTTTATGCTCATGGAATGTTTTCTTTAAAAAAGGATCTTTTTTGATGGTGGAAGTACATACATTGTATAGAAAGCAACCCATCGACACAAATTTCCGGGTGGGGGGGGGGTCTTCTTTTACTCAGATGTGGATTGGTTGCGGTTACATTTGTATTTCACGACGCACCAAAAGTTTCTGGAGTATCAGGAATCGGCATGAATGAAGGACATTTGATAAAAAGTTTTCTTGTATGACATGACTTAGGTATTTTCGTGCGGTAGGGTTGCTTCCGAAAAAACCGGTCGACTTTATTCTTCTAAAACTCTTTTGGATGTTAGGTAGGTTACATACTGTAATGGTATTGACCAGTTGCGCCAAGACTTTTGCGTGGTCACGAGGTGAACCCGCGGTATTTTTAGTGAAAGTTTAGACAGGCGCTGATTGATATGGTCGTCGACGCCGTCGTTTATTGTCTTTTCTTCTGTTTAGCTATCTCATTTTCCACTCCTAGATTACATAACGAAGTCGACGTTTGCATCGGCTCGGCACCGGTTAACTTTTTGTCACATTACCCAACATTCTCAGCGCAACTGGTCAATAAAGGTGTGATGTACGATGTCCGTACACATGTAGAATGCCGACAAAGATGTACACGATAGGCCGTCCAAATGAGGTGCATAATGACAACCGTGAAGTGAAGACAGTTTGGTCGGGATCCAGAAGTGCGATATTTCTTGTTGTGTCGAACAAACACAATTGCCCGCCTAGGTACTGTAAGCCGGCTAATGTTTGAACAAACTATAGACGACAAGATATTCTCGAAAACTTTTTCCACTGGGTAGTGTGATGCTGGCCCGAATTACCCCGCATTACACTATCATGATAAGAAAGGCCCGAATTTATCCTGACCCGAATTACCCCCACTCTGGTACGTATCAACCTTTATTTTGAACAGAGTTTCCGTGCCAATTCGGGCTGAACTTATTTCGAAAATTTCTCTGTTTACAGTAAACAATCCGACTTGAGTGCCGTGCCGACTAAAATTTTCTTGATTCAAGTCCACATGTGGGTCATCCGTCATCGTTACTTCTTCCGTTCGTCTGATTTATTCAAAGTGATGGACAAAGAATAGAATAGGCGTACAACCACAACCAGTACAGTATCTATCTTCTGATCGCCTAGGCTGCTCTTCTGCGCATGTACGTATATTTACAATGTGTAAAGTATGTAGATTCCAGGAGGAAGACTATCCGTCGATGCATCTATCGAGGTGCTGATTCGAATCTGACACTAATAAATTATCGATTAAAAAATCGGTACCTCTGCAACCCTAGTGTACACAACAGTTTACTAACTGTACAAGGGAGTTGTTTTCACGAGCCACACATTTTTAGGTGGGGTGTGATTGAATAGATACGTACATGTAACGACGAATTTCGTTGGAATTGCTGCTTGACTTTTCTAGACATGTTTAGGAAAATCTTGTTTGACAAATCGAATTCAGCTGGGCAATATTCGCAATGTAGTGCAAGCGGCTCATGCTTGATTCTCTATCGCAAGCGGAATGCAATTTACTAGAAATTATTTTTGCTTGTGTGTTTTTCTTTTTTTTGCATCTTTGAATGCGTAAATCATGAAAATCGCAGTAGCCATGGGAAAAAACGGATATTAGGCTAATTGCTTGCTATATGCAACGTAAAACCGCAGAACAGACAGTAGGGAGCACGCACAGTCGTTGTACAATATCTCCGTAGTCTTGTCGTTTAGGTATAGCTAGCCACCTCCTACCGTCAAGCTTTCTGCACAAGAACCCTTTGTAATGAAAAAATGGGAGGACAGTCGAACTGAGAAGTTTGATGTTTCACGAAAAGAAGAACTGTCAACGACACAGCCTGACGGGATCCCTAAGCCTAACCCTAAGCCTAAGCCTAAGCCTAAGCCTAAACCTAAGCCTAAGCCTAAGCCTAAGCCTAAGCCTAAGCCTAAGCCTAAGCCCAGATACGTACGTAGCTCACGTAGCTCCGTACGTATGTGTACCGGTACTGTACTTTCAAAGTTTAGATGTGTACGGACTGGAAGAAAGCGAGCGTTGTGTACGCCGTGCCGTGGCTATACATACATACTGTATTGTATACTTAGCGATCGAAACCGTGTCACGAGGTTGAATTTCTTTAACCCCCCAAAACTTGTTGAACAAAGTATTAAGGTTCCACTCCAATATTCCGCGGCATACGTAATGCTTGATCTACACATTGTTCACGTACACTGTTAGCGGTGCGGCTGCTTTTTGCCCTGCCGAAAAATTCGATTTCGTGTCCAGAACGAAAGAACAAGCCTGGGTTCTGCGTTCTCTTCTCTCTGCTCATGATGAGCTGCTATTGCTGTCATATACACACTGTAATGTTGAGTCGAGCTTGGGCCTGTGCCGTTCTTTGGGAAACGCGCTCCATCCAAATTAGTGGCCGTTACTGGCACTTTCAAAAATTTCAGTAAGTAAGATGGTAAATACCTTTTCAATGAAAAATAGCCAGTAAGTAAAAAGTAATTACTGGTACTGGCGCTTCAAACTGCCAGTAAAAGGTAAAACCTTGCCAGTAACCAGTAAAGTAAAAGTAAAAATGCAAAATTTTATGGCCATGTTTCCTGTTGACTACAAAGTACAAATGCTTTTCTGGTTGTCAATTTTCTTTTTTATTGTATTCGGGTGAATCTTCATACATAAGGCTTGGCTATAGTACCTTTCAAAGTCTACCTACCAAAACATAGGAATGAAGAGAGCTGCAACGCCAATACGTATGTACAGACAGACATACCTACGTACGTACGTACAGGTATCGTTCATGTGCAACCTCTACTACTTTCTGCATATCGTTCACATGGGCCAACCTATTTCATGACCCGAACTAGGTATAGTGGTCCCAGGCCTACCCTGCATGCTATGCGCGTTATAGGCCTACGTATGTTATGTACGTAATGTAGCTGGATGGAGGAGTCGGTGGCATGATCAGAGAATCTAAAATGACTTGCTACAAAGAAAATTTTTCTTTTCCCAATTGGAAAAGCGTCAGTAAATGCACTAAAAATCTTTTCACCACAGGGCTAAATTTTGACAACAACACCCAAATTTTACTTTTTACTTTTACTAAAATTTTGCCAGTACCGGTAAAAAAAATTAGCCAGCCAGTAAAGTAAAAGTAAAATACCGGCAGCACTGCCAGTAAAAGTAGGTAAAAGTAATTACTGGCAGCAATATTTTTGCCAGTAAGCCAGTAAAAGTACTGGTAATTTACTGGTGACGGCCACTAATCCAAATGATAGATAACTTCCTTCTCTGCGAAATTTGATTGTCGTCCTCCAAAAGAAAAGAAGAACGTTGATTGGAGGGTGATGGCGAACGAAGTTGATTGATCAATCAAACGTATTGCCCAATAAATAAAAATGGCGGAGGACCGGACCGATATTTTTGCGCCGCGTGGGAAGCGTCCCAAATTTCCAACAGTAATTCCTGCTGTCATTATTAGCCTCTTTTGCTCGATGCGCGTAAATAACTTCTAGAGTATATTGTTATTTTCAAGCTGAACAGAGCAGAAGACAGAATAGGCTTTGGCTTTTTCGATTCGGCTTGCTATTTCGAGTTAAAGTCCCTGTTCGGACTAACTAACAGAGAACATTCGGCAAAACTTTTTATCTCTTGGCGCGCTCTTGGCTCCTCTTCTTGTGGTCTCTGGAGGATTGAGATCATTCCAAACAGATGTGGCCTAGACCCATTTCACACGTTATGTTATTAGTGGTGCAACAGGGTCATAATTCATTGAATTGGATCAATGTTTTCATAGAAAGAGCGGCAGAAAATTTTACAGAGACCCTGCTTGATGGCGTCAATAAATGGTGCTACTAATACGTTTCCATATTTTAGTAAACTTTGCTGTTGCGATTGGTGTAAAAAATTACCTCGTAAATTTTCAAGCTAGGGTACCACGTTTGCAAGCGGCCAAAAGTTTCCCTGGCTTTTTCACTCCGAGCTTCGTAATCGAAAAATATAGGGCGCGCTTATCCTACTTTAGCGGGCGACCTTATTTTCATGGACAACCAACTTAACTGAGTTTCCTGCATTTGCCCGTACGCAATCAAGATTGACCATACATCTTTGCTGTAGAGTGTAGACCTGGAACGAAGATCTATTACTTTTGCAGAGTCGCTATTTTGCTTTGGATGGAATCGAAATGGTACCACGCCCATAAGCTGAAATTGTCCTTTACGAAGCAAGCAAGGGTATGTATGTGCATGTGCGCATGACATGAGGAACCTCTATTTCCGCAGGCAGTCTTCTTTCCTGCCGCCAAGGCTACAGGAAATTGGCCTAGATCTTGCTCGTGCAGTGGTCGATAGCCGCTCTGTGTTGCGCCATGATTAGAAAAAAGCTAAAAGTTATTCGACTGATTCGAGCCCGACATTTATTTCGCACAATTTCAGCTACACTACTGCATTTTGTGCTTTCTTTCTATGAAGGAGAAGAAGGTTGGATATGGATGCAACATTAAGGATAAGGATGTGAAAGAAAGTGGGAGCAGAAAATGAAAGTCGACATTTTGTTTGGCTTGAATGAAAGCAGTTGATCAAACATGACTTCGACTATGCGGGGATTGTGGAGAGGAGCCAATAGACGGAAAGCTGTGACACCGGATTATCTGCACCATACGGAGTGGTCGAAATATTTGGGCAGTATCGACTTTGTCGGGATCGGTAAGTAAGTATACGTTACGTAACGTAGTACACAAACACTAAGCCTATTTTCGCACTTAGACTACACCAACCCTGAGCCTACCCCTTAGCCTAGCCCATAAGCTGCATGTAAGCCTACGCCTAAGTCCATAGCTAAGCCTAAGCCTAAGTCCATAGCTAAGCCTAAGCCTAAGTCCATAGCTAAGCCTCAGCCCATAGCTAAGCCAAAGCCTAAGCCTAAGTCCATAGCTAAGCCTAAGCCTAAGTCCATAGCTAAGCCTCAGCCTAAGCCTAAGTCCATAGCTATGTATGAATAAGTCCATAGCTAAGCGTTAAGCCTAGGCCTAAGCCTCAATCCATTGCAAAGCCTAAGTCCATAGCTAAGCCAAAGCCAAAGCCTAAGTCCATAGCTACCTAAGCCTAAGCCTAAGTCCATAGCTATGCCTAAGCCTAAGCCTAAGTCCATACTTAACGCTAAGCCTAAGCTTAAGCCTATAAGTCCATGGCTACTACATAAATCCTAACCCTATCGCTAAAGCCTTCAGTCCATAGCCTGAAAATTGGGCAGCCAGTGCGTGCGGTCAAACAATGAGCGACTACAAGCGCAGTGAGTGGCCAACTATTTATTCAATCAGAAATTGAGACGCCTCTACAAATGTGGGCTTTCTCCATTGAGTCGCTTATTTGCTTTCTGTTTTAGCTTGCTCCACAAGTCTTCCGATCGGTGTGTTTTTCCTGATTCCCATCTGTGCCAAATACATCGCCGGTCCGTCCACACTTCTATCCGTACTCTTAGCTTTCACCGTGGCCTACGGCGCAGGTATTCGGAGATTAGCACCGTGCGTGCGCGACACGGGCAAAGTAAGAATCTGCGCGATTTTAATTTGCGCGCGAGGGAACAACGTGAGTCGGTCTCTCTGTAGTGGATGACAATTTCTCCACCTTCATTTCCCTGCGCGACTCGCGCTGATGCGCGCACAATCACGAGGTTGCACGCGCGTCACGATAGGATTCCTATTTTGCACGTGTAGCCCACTGCTACAACTCTTGTTGCTGACCGAAAACAGACGTGAACAGCCGCAGGTTGTTCCAATCAAAGCACAAAAGCAGCACATGTCCAAGAGTAGATAATGTTTCAACAAGAGAGAATAATAATGACCAATAAAATAATCGTTTTGTTTTGCAGGAAAACACCTATCTGATCTGTCCGGTCGCTTGCCCAAAAGCTGCCTACTCTACAGCTTCGTGTACACTCGCGTCGGTGAGGTATGGGCATTTCTGCTGGCTTGGACCACTCTTTTGGACTACGGTATTGCCGTGAGTCACGTGGCTAAGGTGTGGAGTCAGCACACCAATTTGCTCTTCAATAATTCTCTGCACAAGTGGATGTTCATCACTCTGTCGTCCTCGTCAGATCACGCTGTTTTCACTCACAAGTTGGACTTGCTGGCAATTTTTGGACTGCTGATTGCAACGTTAATTCTATTCGCAAGCATCAGGGTAAAAGCTACATAGTACATACATAATAACATGCTGTATCCTGTTTACTCGCTTATAAAAATTAGCGAAATTTGAAATTTTTCACAGGTTGCTTCAACAATTTGCATCGTTTTGGCCATTGTGTGCTCATTGATCCTTGCGAGCTCCACCCTAGTCGCCTTCTTCTATGCAGACCCGGCCAACTGGATCGCATCTGGGTTCTTCAGCTTTGGTTACTTCGGGGTAAATCTGATGCTATTTTTTCATATTTTCGTCTCGATACTTTTGATTTTTCACATTTCCCTGTGTTATGTCTTTTTTCAGGTGCTTCGAGGTGCTTCTCTTCTGCTCTTTGGCTACATCGGTATTGCAGAGTTGCTCAGTTTTCTCTTGGAAGAAGCTTCACATTCTGACAGACGACTGCGTGTAGCCCTACCTGTGTCCACTGGCCTGGTCACTGCATATTACTGCCTCCTAAGTGTAGGAATTACCCTGGCCTTGGACTTCAGACAGTTTTCACCTGCTTCCCAGGGTGGGCCGATCTTCCTTCCAGATGTCTATGGCAAACTCAGCATTCCTGCCTCACGCTACGTCCTGTCTGTTGGCTCTGTATGTGGCCTAAGTGGTGCAGTTCTTGGCCTAATGATGCCAGTGCCTCGCCTCATTCGAACACTTGGAGCTGATGGCCTAATCTGCAGCCCATTTAGCCGACTCTCAAAGTACTCAAGCGTCCCTCATGCAGGTGTTTGCTTCAACTTCTTTTTCTGCACAGGTTTGACCTGTGTAAACTCTGAGTTTTTGGTTGGAATTCTACCAGCTTCCATCGGTCTGCGTATGCTTCTGATCATACTCTGCGCAGTTTGGGAAGGACTAAAGTCCATGACAAAAAGTCGACCTTCTTTTGAGCAATCACTGCCCACATCGAGGTACCACAAGATGGTGAAACATCAGCCCACGACCTATGTTTCCATGAACGGTTCACTGATAACCATCACGCAATCTGAACTGGACGAAAATGAGGTGGACTCTGACTACTATGACGCAGTGGATGAAGATGTGGACAGTTTAGCAAGTTCAGTTCTATATCGCAATGTGGCAGTAGCACAAACTCATGCAGCAGAGGCGCATGCAATAGCAATGCGCCAAGCAGCAGCAGCAGCTCATGAAAAGAGTAGACTTTTGACAGTACAACCTCAGCATAAAGCTGAACAAAATGAGTCTCCAGTAACAATGACAGACATGGTGCGTTCTGTCTCCACATATCAAGCGATGAGCCCATTAGCAGAAGGTGGAAATGCAGTACTGGATGGTGCACAGAACTCACTCCATTCAGTTTCTTTGGGTAAATTATAAAATTGCTACATATTTCACCAATGTAACCTTCAGTTTCAGCACTTTGATCGAGTTCTTTGAAAAAATTTTTTGTGCAAAATTTATCTAAATTTATTTAGTATCCTGAAAGTTTTGACAGTAGAATTTTTGCTACATTTTGTGAGCGAGTAGGCGAAGGTTATGCAATTTTTCAGGCGGTCCCATGGACGTCCACAACTGTCTCTGCAATCCCTGCAGTCAGCATACCTCATCTCGGTCACTGCACATTTACGAAACCGACACGACTCAAAGCGCTCCCTACACCAAACACTTCGAGGCAAATGGCGCAAACGCCCACAGCCTCATAAAAACCGATGCTGAATCAATCTCACCCCTCAAACTTCGTCGCCGATGCAAGCTTCTCTTGCTCCTCTACCTTCTGTTGGCATTTCTCTTTGCCCTGCTCGTCACGCACTGCACAGGAGCTGTGGAACAAAGGAAAATCTGGGTCTATACCCTTCTGAGCTGTTTGGCGGGTGTTATTGGTGTGGCGAGTGGATTACTGTCAAGAATTTTGAACCGGCGTCAACATGAGGACAAGTGGCAGCCCAAGCAGCAGCGATTGTGCGGCTTTCCACATCTGAGCTTGCTGCTCTGCTTGCTCTTGTTGGTGCTGATTCTAACAAATCCATGGTTTGTTTTGGCGAAAATTCTGTTTTGGCAAGTGCCAGGTATACCAAAGTGAACACTACGTACAGTAACCCTAAATCTTGTGACCGAAATTTTAACCACCCCCAACCCAAGCGTATGCGTGAAACATGCCTTACCATTTTTACCCTCAAATCAATCAAATACTGTAAAAGTTTCGTGCATAACCTCCGGGGATAAATAATATCCTTTGTCGCCGATTAGAGGGGTTAACCACGTGTGGAGTTATACAAGAGGTCAACCAAAATGTGCCAAATTATCACCAACCAGCTTTTTTGCGTGCGTTTTTAAGATTTAGAGGGAGGGATAAAAATCATTTGTCAACAAATAGGGGGTTATATTCGAAGGGGCTATACACGAAGCTTTACAGTATCCACTTTGACGACCAAGCAAGGCTAAGAATTTCTTTCCAGGCTTGTTCTTCTACTTCGGCTACAGCTACCGGTCTAGCCTGGAATATTCGCATCGCGACCCAGCAAGGAGGGACCAGCTCTTATTCGCTAATGAAGCTGCAAATGACAGACACAATGAAACCGGTCTGATATTGCCCCATACTTATGAAAGTATCGATAGTTTATGAATGAGTGTCATCAGGTGAATCATGAATACCAAGAATTCATAAAGGTATGATCGACTCTTGGCAGGGCTCTCGTTTACCATAAGAGTACGTTGTGGCATAATAAATAACAGCCCCCAAGCAAATGGGTTCGTTTGGGTCGACGATACAATATGTCATGATGAATTCTTGGTTGGTAATGTGAAATGAAACGTATTCATATTTTCTCTGAAAAAACCATACTAGTAACCATATGTAAAATAATCTTTTCGCTGGAATCAAAATCGTCATTATTATCCGAACTTACATTATGAACAAACGGAAAATACTAAACAAGCGGCAACAAACGAAGTACCAAGCGAAGCCATAAAAGCTAAGCTTTCGAACCGAAATCCCCAATATTGCACACATAAATAGAGCTTCAAGCTACTGTAGTACGCTATCAGAAAAGAAAAAAACCCAACCAACCCGAAATGCGCATAGGCTTCCCATTTCTCACCACTCAGTCAGTTTACCGTCATAAGTTGATCATACCTGTCGAAGCATTTCAGCTAAATAAGTGAACATAGAACCGGCTCTGCAGAAAATTTCGCTGCATAATGCATGCAATACAACATTACAAAGAAGCAATCGCACAACCAAAAACAAAGACTCAAAACGGAACATGAACCAATCCTTCACAAAAAGTCCAGTCGTTGTCGTATCATTCAAAACTACAGCATTATAAATACGGCGGTATCCGCTACTTGCGTTATGTCCAGTCATGACCAGTCGAATCATCAAAGTCACGAGTTCACCCAAACACAGACGACGAATTACTTCGTTACTGTGCTATTCGGGAGCAGCCTGGGTTGGGTGAACTCGTGACGTTGATGTTTCGGCTGCTCATGACCAGGGGCTATCTCGTGACCACTCAGAAATTTCAAAGCAAGTAGAAATAATGAGTGCAAAATTTTGATTTCTCATTTCGGCTCAAGCTGATACACGTACACCACATCCTTGCTCTTGCATTGCACCACCAACTGTCCATCCTTGGTCAAATGCATGCCGGAAACATCGGTAGCACCGTACTCCAAATCCAAAACGCACAGAAACTGACAAGAATTGTCAAACACCTGCAAAAGAAACAGGCTCACGTCAAAAAACTACAACGAAAAAAAGAAAACGACTGCAAAAATACGCTGAAAAGTGTCCAAAACGCCATCAAAGGTTTACTGGTTGTAAGTATTTGGGCATATTTGATAGAAAAAATGCGACCAAAATACGATCGCACGCGATACTAATGAGATCGTATTTTTGTTGCCCTAGGTCGCATTTTGGTCGCGGCGATATTCGAAATAGAGGAGTTTCAAAAACTTACATACACGTATCATATGCCGACGTATACATTACATACCTACATACCTGAACTCGATTATTCCCAGAATCAGCCACCAGCAAATTCCCGCCGCCATCCAACAGGAGCCCTGTCGGACGCTCCAAAAATCCCCAGCCAGAGCCCTGACGACCGAAACTGAACGCATCTTCTCCAGTGCTCAGGTCCCACATGCGAATGCAACTCAAATCTGCTCGAGTGAAAAACATAGGGTAGCGTGGGGTAAACCACCCATGGGGGAAATCCGCCCACCTAAGGCGCATTTACCCCCATCAGGCCTAGGTTGTCATTTCCTAGCGCATTTCCTTCCAATATGAATGGGCCATCAATCCAAGCTCAAAAACGTGGCAGAAACATTCGAAATGCACTGTAGCAAGTAGGGTACAATGGGGTAAACCCGGCCATGGGTTAATCCGGCCACCTAAGTTTCAGGGCTGCATATCTCACTCAGCAACCAATGGAGACAAATATTATTCATACCAATCGATTCCTTGAATTCTCCTCTTTCAAATGAGCTATTTGGCTCAACATTTGCTGAAACAGCAAGTTCAAAGGAGCTTAGTAAGTGGCCGGGTTTACCCCACAGTACCCTACATGCACATACACATTCTTACCGGGAAATGACACGTAGATATGTCGGGATGAGCACTCGATGAAATCTGACGCCGTCTGTCGCACATTGGCTGCAATATCAATGGTTCTCTTCAACTCTCCAGTCCATGGGTCAAAAGCCAACAGCTGGGGACGGTGTTGATGTGGGGTTCCTTGGGAAAGAGTGTACAGCAGACCACTGCTCGAAGCGAAGGACAGACCTACATCGATGGAAAAACAACAGTGATGCAAGCTGACATATATCCTGTGAACACCTTGCCATCCCTGTATGCTCCATAATATCTGGTGGTTGCATGTTTGCTAGGTTTACCCATCGACCCGCCTAGCTAATTGAGCAAGGTAGAAAAGAGGTGGTCCGAATTACCCCTCGGTCCGCCCTAAATTACCCGTCGGCCCGATTTACCCCTCACTCTACCCGAAATTACTCGTCAGCCCGAAATTACTCCTCCTCAGCCCGAGTTACCCCTCGGTCGGCCCGAATTACCCCACAGCCGGCCCAAATTACCCCGCACAACTATCGCATACCCTAAATTGTGCACATTACTTTCATTACCTCTAGCCTCTGCCATCACTCCCTCTCCAAAGCTTTTCAGTAAGGCGCCGTCAGAATCCGTCCGAAACGTCCGGATGCATTTGTCGTCCTTCACAGCCAGTATCTCCCCATCTATCTATCACAGCAACACGACGAAAGATTTCGTATGCACTCCCCGTAAACGTGTGAACATGATGCTTCATTCAACAATGGCAAATTTCGATACTGGTGAGAATGATGTTTCACCAATGTACCATATACAGGGTTCGTACCAAAGCGGCTTTAGCCAAAATCAAGACATTATCAAGACACGGTACGAACCCTGCATATAGGGTACAATGGGGTAAACCCGACACCTCAGCTTTTCTGAACTTGCCACTTTAGCAAATGATGCACATGGTAGTTCATTTGAAAGAGGAGAGTTCAAGGAATCGATTGGTAGAATATGTGTCTCAATCGGTTGTATGGTTGCTGAGATATACTAGGTGTCCGGGTTTACCCTGCCTCGTGTCCGGGTTTACCCCACAGTACCCTACCTCTTCTCCTCTCCTTGCCGGTATGACGACGACGGCTGTGGGGTTTTGAAAGCGCACCGCACCTTGTTCATCCATCCCCAGAAGAAAAGAAGGAGCCCCATCGTTGCTGAAGACTTTCACCTGCAACAGTCGTAGATAATGCCCAAAAATCAATAATTTTTAATAGGAAGCATAACTCACCAAAAGATTGATGTGTGAGATGGGATCAGACCAGAGCAAAGCTCACATCAATCTTTTCTACTATCATGAATAAGCTCAGTAAAAATATTTTGGAAGCTTTAAAACTCACCAAGTTATGACCAGAGTCACAGACGACCCAACCGCCACTGCTGGGAATCTGGACAGTTCCTGTAGGCTGCCGCAAATATTCCAACAACTCCTGCTCCTCAGACAAGCCATTCCCAGTCGACGCATCACGTTCTCTGCCCAGCGTCAACAACCGACGACCTCTCACACCTGTGCGAAATAACACGTTTATCAAGAGTGCGCAAAGAGAAACATGGTTAAAAAGGGAATCTATTACATGCACTCTTGGAACTGCAATTGATTACATTCCCTACCCAGCGTCACAACAACAGACAAAGACTTCTCATACTTGCGCTGTGCAAGTAAACACGTTTACCAAGAATGCATAATAAAAGATAGTCGATAAGTTTATGCAATAAGGCCCAAATTTCCCCACCTTATTCGACCAGTAGGGCACTGCGGGGTAAACCCGGACAAGTAGTATATATCTTAGCAACCATACGACCGATTGAGACAAGTATTCTACCAATCGATTCCTTGAACTATCCTACTTCAAATGAGCTACCTTGTCCATCATTTGCTGAAGCGGCAAGTTCAGAAAAGCTTGGGTGTTCGGGTTTACCCCACAGTACCCTACACTTCATTCCTTACCAACTTTCCCAGATCTCCAGTAGAGTTGACCCACATCCGTTTTTCCCGCCTGTGCCTCCGAAACAAACTTCCTCCCTCCATTATCACTGGAGGTAGCTGCTTCAGCCCTATTTGCCCCAGGATTCCCTCCATTGTTTCTGGCCCTGGGCACCTTGAACCCGTTTGAACCACCAGTAGTCGGCTGTTGAAATCCAGAAGAGAAAGGGATGGGATGGTTGACGGGACGAGAAGAGGAAGGATGGTAGAATGGTGGTGGTTGTTGCATGGCTGAAAGGAGTCAGGTTAACATATACCACGACCTGGCGTCATTGTTGGCAACAAACAAGTCGTTCAACTGTTGTCAGTTTGTTGTCCGTTTGGGCGTTGTGGGTTTGTTGTCCGTTCATCAACAAACCAACAACAAAGCGACAACACCCATATAAACGGACAATAATTTGTTGCCAACAATGACAGTGAACATCAACTTCACTGGTTGATGTTACTCTATTGGGGGTCAAAAAGGGTCATACTTTGGACATCAAAGCTTCGAACAAAAACACCCAATCAGGGAGGTAGGTAGCTGACAAAAACCTGAGGCGCAAAATGCCAAATTCAGCTCTTTTTGCCATCACCTTCCGGCACCTCTTCATATCTATCATACAGTAATTTTGCGCCTCTGGCAGCTGAATTTTGGGGCGCAAATGAAAAACTGGGGCAGAAATACACCTCAAGTTACCACGTACCTACCCCCCAGCCAATATGTAGGGGAAGAATATGGTGCCAAACCCCTACAACACCACGCATGACTTCAAAATACCCCAATGGATCGAATAGGGTATCATGGGGTAAGTCCGGCAGATTTTATTGGTGGGATAAACCCGACCACCCATGTGTAAAAAATGGCCTTCAGTACTGGGTGGCCGGGTTCACCCCACATCACCCTACTATACTATGCACATACGCAATGATACCTGTATTCGGCTGATAGAACTTCAGCATTCTCATAGGCGAGGCGTCTTCGTTATTGATCGTGCTGCTGGTAGTAGGAGTAGGACTGGCCCACAGTTCCAATACATCCTGAGAGTCCACAGTAGTCTCCACTCTTCTACGGGTAACAGAGAAGCCATTGAACGGTGGTGCAACCTGAGACTGTGTGGCAAGAGGCATTGAGATTGACTGTAGCACTGGGAAAGCTTGAGACTGCGTGGCAGGTAGATTGGGAATGGACTGTAGCTGAGGATGAGGTTGAGATTGTACAGCAGGTAGAATCGAATTGGACTGTAGCTGAGGATGAGGTTGAGATTGTACGGCAGGTAGAATCGAATTGGACTGTAGCTGAGGATGAGGTTGAGATTGTACGGCAGGTAGATTGGGAAGGGACTGTAGCTGAGGATGAGCTTGAGATTGTATGGCAGATGCAATCGGAATGGACTGTAGCACTTGATATGCTTGTGACAATGCGGCAGACACACTCGTAGCTGACTGTAGCTGTGAAGAAGGCTTCTTCGCGTGAGCTGCTTGAGAAGGCAAGACAACCGACTGCATCGCAGGCGTCATTTGAGCAGACTGAGATTGTGCGGCAGAGAGCGATGGAGCTGACTGTAGCTGCAAAGAAGGCTTCTTCGCGTGAGCTGCTTGAGAAGGCAAGACAACCGACTGCATGGCAGGCGCCATTTGAGCAGACTGAGACTGTGCAGCAGAGAGCGATGGAATCGACTGTACTGCAGGCGTCCTAGCATTCACAGAACTTGTAGAGAGTGAGGCAGGAACACCCGAAATGGACTGTAGCAATGGATGAGTAGACAACGCAGCAGAAACATTCGAAGAAACAGGCTGTAGTGCGGGAGTAACTGAGAGAGCGACTGGAAGATGCGCAGATAGTAATGTTGCAGGAACACTCGATACTGACTGTAGCTCGGGTTGAGCAGTAGCAAGATTGGATAAACCACAGGACTGTGCCACTGTCGAGGCCGACGTGACTTTGGCTGAGCCTGTTTGAGCATTACAGGATTCAGTTGGCAGTAGTGGAAGAAGAGGTTGAGCTGGGGCGGGTTTTGGGCGTTTCTTGGTGATACCAAGAGTTGATAAGCCGCCATGAGAATGAGAGGAAGAGGAAGAACTGTCTTCGCGCAAATTCGGTGCATTTCGCGCTGTAGACGTGCTCATCTGAAACCAAGAATTTGTAAACAAAGAGTAACACTCCTTTGGTGGGGACACTTGCTGCAAGCAGCTATTCACAACTTGCGCTTAAAATTTCTGGGATGTTGCGAGTTGACCTTTCTTTTTTGGGCGTTCTTAGATTGGTGCCGGCGGGGTCGTCGAGGTCATTCGGTCAAATTGAAGTGGAAAAAACGCGAAGTTCGAAGGCAAATTACCAGACTACATGACATTGACGACCCCATATGCATTGAAAACGAGCAGCTAGCTCGAACCATAATAAACTAAGCAGGGTCCTAACCTAAGGGGTAAATCCGGCCGCTTTTATTGGTGGTGGGAAAAACCCGGCCACCCAAGTATAAAGAACGACCTACAGTACTAGGTGACCGGGTTTACCCCACAGTACCCTATGGACGAGTTGCGGTAAAGCGATTGGGTTGGTTGATAGCGACCCCACGGTATTTAGTGAAAGTTTGGATCGGTGCCTGCGGGGTCGTCGACCTTGTTCAATCATCTGGGAGCGGGAAAGGATCGAGTGAAAAGAAGAATTCACAACATATACAAATGACGTCGACGACCCCGCAGGCACCGATCCAAACTTTCACTAAATACCCCGGGGTCGCTATCGACCAACCCAATCGCGTTTCATACAGCATATCGTAAGTATACTGTGCTTTTACCTTTTTCACCCTCAAACTCGCCACAACTTCCGAGATACTCAGTTTCGCCAATTCAGCCGCCGCGTCGTCTATCTGTCCGTCCGTCCGACCGTCTGTCCTCTTCTTCCCGTCTCCAAGTAATCCATCCACCTTTTCCGCACTCCCCCTGTCCCCTGCATCCTCCACACTAGTAGCAGGAGGTTGGACGGTAGGACTGGTAGCAGGAATGCTCTGCTGATTGCTGGCAGAACTTTCAGCAGATTGCACAGAGCTGCTTCGGTCGCTTGGAGGAAGAGTCGACGCTTCGATAAACACTGCGAACGGACTGTTGCGTACGTGCTCGCCGTAGAGATAGGCTTGGAGCTTGTGGGAGCCCGGACGTCTGGGCGTAAACTTAAAAAAAAGAAAATACGGTTGGTAATAGCGTGGGCTAATCGGGATACTTCTAGTACGGTAGTGTGGAGGAAACCCGGCCATGGGGTAAATTTGGCCACCTAAGCTCCATTGAAGTTGCTTGAAAGATGAACCAAACAGCTTAAATATGAAAGAGGACAGTTCAAGGAATCGATTGGTAAAATACGTGTCTTATGGTCCATTGGTTGCTGAGATATGCAGCCAGAAAATTAGGTGGTCGAATTTTCCCATGGCCGGGTTTACCCTATTGTACTGTGACGTGCCGCGTTCCGTAAGGCGATAGCCGGGGCCCAAAAAGGGGAGAGAAATGGGACCGAACGGGAATCGAACCCGCTAACCTCCGTCACAGCTGTGGACTTTTAGGCACACGACCACGTGCCGGCCCAAGGACAGATTGGCTAAACTCGCCTTACATGCCTAGAACTAGCTTACGTACATTACTGGCCTCGGACGCTGTCGCCATACGTACGTAACACAAGATAACAAGGTAGGTAATAGCGCGGGGTAATTCGGGCCAAGTAGGGTACTGTGGGCTGTGGGGTAGCAAACCAGGCCATGGGGTAAATCCAGCCACCAAGGAATCGATTGATATTTCCTTTGTCTCAATTGGTCCATTGGTTGCTGAAATATGCAGCCCTGAAAGTAAGGTTGCCGGATTTTCCCCACCGGCCTGGTTCTGGCCCGAATTACCCCGTAGAATCATACAGCAGCAGGGTACAGTGGGGTAATTCGGGCAAGGATTTAAGATGTAGGATTTACCGTGATTGATAGCGGTTCACCAGCAGACGACGTTAGCTGATAAGGCACGCTGCTTTGCATGTCATCCGTCAGTTCGAAGTGCGTGTAAGCTTCGAAGTTCGTGTCAGGTCTGAGTGGTTTCAGCTGAAGAAAAGAACAACACCATCACATTCACAAGAAAATATGCGACTCATAAATGTCCAGTTACAGCGAGTTTGAACTTGGGAGTTTTGTTCACACGACACAAGCAAATTCGTTATTCGCATGTTTTCAGATATTGGGTATCATGGGGTAAACCCGGCCGGTTTTATTGGTGGGCTAAGCCTAGCCACCTACGTAGCAGAAAGAGCGGCCTTCAGTACTATGGTCCGACCAGAGAAAGTTGGCTATGTGACTCAAGCTGTCCTGCGTAGTTTGCATGTAGGCCTAAATAGGAGTACACGAAGCATGGACAGAAATCCGCATTTGTGAATCTATTTCACGCAACGCGCCTTGAATGCCATGGCCAACTCTTGCTGGCCAGACTATAGGTCAGGCGGCCGGGTTTACCCCATCGTACCCTAACCACTAACACATACCCCGAGGAGGCGTCATTGTTGAAAACACGTCGCTCAGATGTTCTCCGTTTGTTGTTCCCTTGTTGTCCGTTTACATATGGTGTTGTCGGTTTGTTGTCCGTTTTTGTTTTGACTTGTGGTCGGTTTGTTGACGAACGGACAACAAACCGACAACACCCATTCATAAACCGACAACAAACGGACAACAAATCTGTTTCGTGTTGTCAACAATGACGCCTCCTCGGGGTATCTGTTATTACTGTACTTGTATCGTAATAGTTCCACCCACAGCCAGCTCCGAACGCGGCATGAGAGCCAGCTGCAGATCAGACGGCTGTAGCGCAGTGGCTTTGACGTAGTGCAATAGCGGGCGCCGGCTCAATTCCTGCAGCAGACGGGCGTGCGCCGAGCTCGTTCGCAGCTCCACCTGGCGGCAAGAGCGAGAAACAGACGAGCATTTCTCCTGTAAATGAACACATTCAGAAAGATAACGCAGGCAGACAAACGCACCGTAAGTCTGCGCGGTCAATAAAGAGCGTGTGCAAGCCCGGAGATGATGTACAAGGGTAGGAGTTTGAGAAATTGAGCTGTGCAGTCAGATGGGGACGTGCGCTAAGAGGGGCGTAATCCCGTACTGCGCTGCGTCTTCGACTCACGCACTGGCTGCCCAATTTTTCAAACTGCTTCTTTTGTCCTCGCATCTCTTAACACACTCAGAAAAGAGTCCTGTCATTTAGGTGACTTATCCTTGGATGCCTCTTACGGATATGATTAGGAGCGGGGTACTATGGGGTAAACCCGGCCATGGAAAATCCGGCCACCTAACGCTTACGACTGCATATCTCAGCAACCAATCACCGATTGAGATAAATATAATGTCAATCGATTCCTTGAAATCTCCTCTTTCAAATGAGCCATTTGGTTCACTATTTGCTGGGACAGCAAGTTCAAAGGAGATTAGGTTCGGGTTTACCCCGCAGTACCCTCAAGGCAGCACGCTGTACTCTCCTTGTATTCACCTCAAATGTGGACAATTTCTCTTCAAACTTGAGCACATCCTTTCTCATCAATTGTCGTCTTTCTTCCGTCAAGTTGGAATGCATATCTCCACTAGCAAGTAGCTCCTTTTCCAGCAAACCGTACTCACAGCTGAACGTTCGCTGTGCAATGTGTACCTTCTCCCTTATCGCATTCTCAAGTTCTAGGAGCGCTGCCTCTCGCATTGCAGTGAGCTGTAGACAGAAAAGAGTACAATATAGGGTACTGTGGGGTAAACCCGGACACCTAGTATATCTCAGCAACCATACAACTTGAGACAAGTATTCTTCCAATCGATTCCTTGAACTCTCCTCTTTCAAATGAGCTTCTCATCATTTGTTGAAGCGGCAAACTCAGAAAAGCTTAGGTGTCCGGGTTTACCCCATAGTACCCTACTGTAGAATAACACTGGTGCGCTACACACGAGAACTCCGAATTCGGAGCGCTGACTACGCTTCAATCAACGTGTAAAATCTACGAGTACGTAACAACCGAACTCGCTCCGTTTTTTCCAAAAGTGCGTGCGAAGAGACGTGTGTGTTTGTATTTCAGAGACGTGTGATCAACCGAATTCGGGCCCAATTCGGGCCGAATACGCTCCGAGCACGAACCGAATTCGCTCGGAGCACGGACCGAACTCGCTCGGAGCACGGACCGAACACGCTCGGAGCACGTGTGTAGCGCAACACTGTCTCACAGACAGCAGAATCATTGTGCCTTTCAAACTAATCAATTCCCCAAATTACCCCGTGCTTCCCTACCTTCTGGTGTATGATCTCGAAGTCTTGGTCCAAAAGTTTGATCGCTTTCGCTTTGGTCTCATCTTCAACTGAATCGAACTGAAAAACGACAAAGAAACCAATGCACCAATTTGTGCGAACCACACACAAAGTACTGTACGCACCCTTCCAGGGTGAAGTGGAACAAATACGAACAAGCATCCATCCTGCCAGAATTGCCCCAAACTACTTCTTCACCTTACATTAGCCTACATCGTAAACATAACAACAAAGGTAAGATTATGGGATAAACCCGGCCATGGGAAAATCCGGCCACCTATTAGTGTCTGGGCTGCCTATCCAGCAACCAATGGACCGATTGCGACAAATAGGATATATCAATCGATTCCTTGAACTATCCTTTTTCAAATGAGCTATTTGGTTCATCACTGCTGAAATAGCAAATTCAAAGGAGCTTGGGTGGCCGGGTTTACCCCATGGTCGGGTTTTCCCGGCTTCATAGTACCGTACATACCAAATTTTCCATCTTCTCTTTTCCCGTGACGAACCTCTTCTTCACATTTCTGAGCAAAGTTTCTACCTCATCTTCACATCCGCAATTTCGCTCCCTATTCCTCGCAAAATCCTCTGCTGGCACATTTTCAGTCAGATCCACCAAATAGCAAGAATTCATAACTTGCGAAGACTGCACAACTTCTTCTTGTCCTTCTACGCAGTTATTCTGTTGCACGGAAGCTATGCCATCACAACAATCTGCTGAATCGTCAAAAACTGTAGACCAGGGCATGGCAGAAGCAGTAGAAATGTCAGGAACAGTAGTGTCCAATAGCGATTGCTCTGTCATGGGGTACATGGCATGCGGTACGTACACTGGGGCAGTTGCAGAAAGTTTGGATGTGAGAAGAGGAGCGGGTGGTGAATTTTTGGGGATGTAACTTTCTGGCACGGAAGTAGAGGTGTTAGGCCGGGTCAATTCTAAAAACAAAAGAATAATTAGAAGAAAAAAGAAACACACCGTTACCAGTGAGAACCAATACTAATAGGATGGGGGAGTAATTTATTACCTGAGGTAATTTCGAACAGCAAAGCAATATATTTCTAAGGGACAAAACGGTGAGTTTACACCCAAATCGACTCAGACAAAGGCCCCACCAAACGAAAGAGAACAAAATGCAAAAAACCACCGCTTCGTTGCAGCGTGGCCCGCACAACAATGAACTTCTGATAAAATTTTTGTGTTAGGCCTATAGATTTGCCGAAAAAACTTGTGTAATCTTATATTTTCGGCTTTTCCGTTCAGCAGCAAAACTTGTGCGACATGTGGGACCTTTGTTTGTCACATACAAAAAAGCGCAAAAGATGTCATTGAAAATGAAACACGCTCAGGAAAGAAATATCAAACCTTGGTCTTGTCTGTTCCCCTCCATCGTTCATCTTTTCTGATCAATAACTTGCCACTTCTTCGTTCTCAAATTCATTCAAAATCCTCCGACCGTGACCGATCTCCCAAATTGAAAGCGCGCAGTTTTTTTTCAAGAAAAAAATTTTTTTATTAGCAAGGAGGGTAGCGCATTGCGTTAATTAGAAATTGTATTTTTAGTCCGTGAAACTCTGAGTAATTTCGGCAACAACGAATCCGCGCAGAACGCAGAGCCGCAGAACGCAGAATAAATTGCGCAGAACGCAGAGACGCAGAATACAGGGTGTAAATGGCGCAGAATAGTAATTGCTTAGCGTGCTGTGATGTTTAGAAAAGACGGATCCCAGCCATATACTCCTAGAGAGCTGAACGCGCCACCCAAATCAGAGTGGTAAAGTCAGTTTGCCAAACACCATCGGAGCCTCCTGTCAAGGACTCCTTGCTACTGTGTCCCTGCCCCAATATAGTACATACCTGGCTACATGCTGGAACACTGGAACAGTTGCTACAGGGCATTTTGTTTTACAAAATGTAATCAAAGAAAGCAAGTTGTTCTTTTTCAAAGAGGCTAAGGATGGGACTTAGGCTTCAGGCTAGGCTTAGGTTTAGGATGGGGCCTACTCCTCTGCATCCAATACCTAAGCCTCAGCCTTAGCCTAAGCCTATCCAATGTCTCTATTAGCATCAGCCTCAGACATCAGAGTTGGCTGACAATCGCACTGCTGTCTGTATTTGCATTCAAGCTCTGTTTATTCCAGTGGAATCGCTGTGCAAAGGTTTGTGCTCATCATCCTTTGTGAATGAGGCATTATTGGGAGTGGCACTTTTAGTTTACCAAAAAGTTTCTAAAATTTTGAGTTTGGCAAACTTAGTTTACCACTTTGACTTTGATGGCGCGTTCACCAGACGTCCGTACGGACGTACGTCCGACGTATCTACATACATAAACCATGTACTCCTAGATCGTCCGACGTATTTAGGAGTACACGATTTATGTGTGTAGATACGTCGGACGTACGGACGTACGTCCGTCTGGTGAACGCGCCTTGAGCGATTTTGCTCTGCGCAGGTGCGCTCGGTGCGCTGATTTCTAGGAGTACATGACTAAATCGTCCTTCTAAACTTCGCAGCACGCTAAGTGATTCCCATAGAAAAAGATTCTGCGCCATTAACACCCTGTATTCTGCGTCTCTGCGTTCTGCGCAATTTATTCTGCGTTCTGCGGCTCTTCGTTCTGCGCGGATTCGTTGTTGCCGTAATTTCGGCAACGACGATATGGCGCAGGCGCAGGTAGTCCATTTCCGTGCGTGATTATCCATTGCGTGATTATTCATTGCGTGATTATTCAGTGCGTGATTGTGAACCTTCGACCCATCAGTGAATTAGATCAGCTGCAGCTTGTAATCCTGCAACAATATCATCACCTGGCAAACTGCAACAACAATCAACAATAGCATCCGATGTATTGGGCTAACAATAGAACTTCCACATTTATTATGAAGATGAACTCACTTCAACCTCCGCCCGAAACCCGTCCGAGTTCCTGGCTACGGTAGCCTCACCCCCAGTTTGGAGAGTTGGCGCGAAGCTGGAAGAAGGCCAAGGAGAAGTGGCGTGGGAAGGAGGCGGCGTCGTGAAACAAGCAAGGAGTTGATTGGAGTGGACGCCGCCGCGTGGCCAATGAACTGCGATCTGTACAAAAGAATAAATTATATGTTTATTATTAGTACGTACGTGTATATGTATAGTACATGTGTATTTCATCATTGCGAGCGAGGCGCAGTCTCTGTGTACGACGCAGCGAGCGTCAGTTCCACCAAGTAAAGAGCTTGTGAGCAGTGGTGTGGAGTTGCGTGTAATATTACGAGCACGGTATCGTCAAGATAATATTCCTTCCTGTGTAAATTTTACCATCGTATGTGCATCGAGAGCCTAGGCGGTCTCGTACGGCTCGGCTTATTCCATCAGCCTTAACAGACCTCACGTATCTTCAATTTTGGTAAGCGTGTATGTTTTATACAGTGTGAGTAAGTGCCTACTTACTGCACGGGAGCTGGTTCTGCTGGTTTTCCGGTGTGCGCGGGAGAGGCCGTAGGGCCCAATCTGCTGCAGCGTTGCGAGCCGGTATCGGAAGCACGTTGTACGTGGAGGCCTCTAACGAGCACGCGCTGTGTAAAACTGTTTACCATTTTTGTTGTGTACGTGTAAAATGTCGGCTGACGGAGACAAAAGCCCCAAAGTCGATGCCCACACGGGAGGAGCAGCTGAGGCCGCAGATGCCTCACAGCTCTCCCCTGGCGGGACTCTTTTCTCACCTGCCGCCCATCTGAAATTGGGTGCGGGTGGCGCGGAAGGCGGAGGTGACAATGGTCACTCTGCTGCCGCGGGTTCTCGGGCTGAGCAACTGAATCAGCCCAGAACGGAAGGCGAAAAGGGCGAAGAAGTGGAGGAAGAAGCCACTCCTCGCCCCAAGCACCATTCCACGCCGCTGACATATGGTCTTGATCCTGATCAGCTGGAGGTGGTGCAAAAATTGCTGAGCGAAGCGGACGAAACTATGTCCGTCGCTGGCTCTGATCACGCAGCAGCCAAGCTTGCTGATGCGCGAGTGCTCACCGACGATTTGAATTTGAAATTGTCGGATGCCCAGCGTCGCCGCGCGTACGAAACTGTACGTACGCAACGCAAATTGAAACGCAAGGGCAAGGGCACAGATCCGGTCAAAATGACGCAAGCTGAAGTTCTTGCGCATTTGACTTTGCGTACTGATGAGCTGGAGCAGGAATTGCGCCTGATGCAAGACCGAGAAGCTACCGCTCAACAGAGCGCTTTATTGTATGAACAAAGCCAGCTGGACGCGCCTGCAGTGCCCAGTAAGGATGATGTGACTGTGATTCACAAACGTCCGAGTGGCCGAACCAGATCTGGTGCACAGTACCAGAAGGAGAGCGGGTCTGAACGCCTTCCTCCCCTGCAAAAGAGTACAGTGGCCAACCGGTTGCTGACTCCGTTGGCATCAGGCCATAGACCGCAGGCTGGGGAAGCGGACCCCGCATCTCCGACGAATGTGACAGTAGGCGATGCAGTGGAGAGATCACTGCAAGCCGCCGCGGCCCGTCCTTTGCAATATGGAGCCAAGCCGATTGCCCATGCATTGGAAAGGCCGCCGACTGCTCTCACGTCCATGATGGGAGGATTTGAAGCTCTCAGATTGGATAAAGAGGAGACTTTGAGACGTCAGGAGGCGGAAAAGCAGCGCCGACACGTGACGCCTCCACCCGCACCACGTGCGGAAGCCAGTACCTATCCTAAGAAAATGGTGACGCGGGATGGAATACTGGAATTGCAGTACAATCGTCCATCTACTTCTGCCGATTATGTGGGTGGAAGTGGACAAGGTGATAGAGCAGAAGGAGGAGCACCACGTCCGGTTTCTCCTGCTGCTTCCTGCAAAAGTCGCGGGTCGGACCGTGATTTTCATCAAAGAAAATATGATGATGGAGATCGCGGGGATCGTGGCGACGGCAAGAGAGATCCGCCAGAAAAGCGGTACTCTCGTCCCCGGCGACCATATTCTGTCGACCGGGATGATCCATCTGATTCCGAAGAGGAAGAAAGACGTCGGCGGTACAGGCGCAAGCAGCGCATGTCGTACAAGCCGAGCAAACCACCCAAGTGGGATCGATCTGATATGGAATACCCACTTGTCTATTTGTTTTTCGAGGAATTTCACACCTATGCACAATATGTGTGCATGGATGAGGACGGGCTAATTGATGAAAACGCCCTCATTGTGGAACTCGGAAAGCATTTAGGAGGGGACGTGAGGGCTGTGTATGCTAACGCCCGCGTTTCCAATAAAACAGGTTCGTACGAATATGTACGTAACGAGTTGTTGCGTTGGGCTGTGGGCGAAGAAGGTACCATTTCGGCTCTCGCGACAATCTCGCAATTGTATTGGGACAGGAAGAGGCAATCTCTGATGCAGTTTGCTCAACACCTGTCGGCCATTGTAATTATGGCCTACCCCAATGTGGACGCCACTGTGCGTGAACAAATTTCTGCTCACGCATTTATGGAAAGGATTCCATCTGATTGGCGTCTCAAGCTGCGTATGCACCACCCTCATCTGGACAAACTATCAGATTTGGTCACTGTCTGTAGAAGGTGGGAGCAAGTGGAAGATGCGGAGAATACCTACCGCCAAGACAGAGAAAGGGGCAGGTATTTTCAACATCGTTCACCATCTCCAAGGTATGCGGCCTACCGTTCCCCCGCTTTACCTGCACAAACTGAGTGCAAAGCGGCGGGCAGGCCTAATACCCCGGAAAAGCGATCTGCCTCCAGTCCGGCAAAACAGGACAGAGGACGGTCGCCATATCGTGGTGGCGCTTCAGCAAGTGCTACTACACCACGCCGTCAGTCACCCAGTCCAGGGAGACCATTTAGTAGAGGTTCTACCCCGGACCGAGTGCAAGGTGAGTGTTACTTGTGTGGTGACACCACCCACTTCTTTGTCGACTGCCCCACCTTGTCAATGGAGCAGAAGGCAAGGATTGAAAAGCAGAGAGCCAAGCAACGACAGGCGAGAACTCAAGCTCGCTATTGCGTGGCGAAACTCTGCGTGAAAAGTGACAGTGAGCAGGAGTCTGAAACCCCCGCCACTGCATCACAAGTAGCGACTGCCATCAGACCGGCAGCGTCTACCATGACAGACCCCAGCTTGGTTTCACAGCAAGAGACTAAGCTGGGGCAACGCACCGTATTCACTATGACTGGTGAACCTAGGCCAGTTTCAGTGGTACGTGCGTACGAAACGGAAGCCACTGAACAGCAGCCAGGTACGAGTTCAGCTACTGTACCGGTTACTGTAGGTGCTGCTTCTGGAGCTCTGAAGAAGGAGTTGGGTGAGCAAAAGCTGCCCAACGTCCCAGGGCTCATTGACATGCGGAAAGTTGTCGAATATCAACGCCGCACCAGATATCACAAGTCTGGCCACTGCATGACATTATGTCCGCCAAGGCAGGGGCCAGGCTTGGGAGTTCTGGAAACTTTGGATGGGCCACTGAATGTGTTTTATGGCCCAGGAAAATTCTGTGCAGAGCGCGGCCCTGTGATTGTTGCGCCTGTGACAGTCATCAATAAATTGTGTGACGCAGTGATGGACACTGGGTCGGGTGTCAATTTTCTCAGCCAGGAGTTGTTGGATCAACTTGTGGAGGAGAATATGTTGACGTCTGCTGATGTTTATCAGCGCACAATTGCATTCGAGCAAGAAATCGTAGGAGTAGGAGGGAGTCTGCCCTCTCGCTACTCGAAATCTGAGATTTTCTTGCCCGTGCACTCTGGCGATGGCACCAATCCTCGTGTAATCCTGCAACAATATCATCACCTGGCAAACTGCAACAACAATCAACAATAGCATCCGATGTATTGGGCTAACAATAGAACTTCCACATTTATTATGAAGATGAACTCACTTCAACCTCCGCCCGAAACCCGTCCGAGTTCCTGGCTACGGTAGCCTCACCCCCAGTTTGGAGAGTTGGCGCGAAGCTGGAAGAAGGCCAAGGAGAAGTGGCGTGGGAAGGAGGCGGCGTCGTGAAACAAGCAAGGAGTTGATTGGAGTGGACGCCGCCGCGTGGCCAATGAACTGCGATCTGTACAAAAGAATAAATTATATGTTTATTATTAGTACGTACGTGTATATGTATAGTACATGTGTATTTCATCATTGCGAGCGAGGCGCAGTCTCTGTGTACGACGCAGCGAGCGTCAGTTCCACCAAGTAAAGAGCTTGTGAGCAGTGGTGTGGAGTTGCGTGTAATATTACGAGCACGGTATCGTCAAGATAATATTCCTTCCTGTGTAAATTTTACCATCGTATGTGCATCGAGAGCCTAGGCGGTCTCGTACGGCTCGGCTTATTCCATCAGCCTTAACAGACCTCACGTATCTTCAATTTTGGTAAGCGTGTATGTTTTATACAGTGTGAGTAAGTGCCTACTTACTGCACGGGAGCTGGTTCTGCTGGTTTTCCGGTGTGCGCGGGAGAGGCCGTAGGGCCCAATCTGCTGCAGCGTTGCGAGCCGGTATCGGAAGCACGTTGTACGTGGAGGTCCTAACGAGCACGCGCTGTGTAAAACTGTTTACCATTTTTGTTGTGTACGTGTAAAATGTCGGCTGACGGAGACAAAAGCCCCAAAGTCGATGCCCACACGGGAGGAGCAGCTGAGGCCGCAGATGCCTCACAGCTCTCCCCTGGCGGGACTCTTTTCTCACCTGCCGCCCATCTGAAATTGGGTGCGGGTGGCGCGGAAGGCGGAGGTGACAATGGTCACTCTGCTGCCGCGGGTTCTCGGGCTGAGCAACTGAATCAGCCCAGAACGGAAGGCGAAAAGGGCGAAGAAGTGGAGGAAGAAGCCACTCCTCGCCCCAAGCACCATTCCACGCCGCTGACATATGGTCTTGATCCTGATCAGCTGGAGGTGGTGCAAAAATTGCTGAGCGAAGCGGACGAAACTATGTCCGTCGCTGGCTCTGATCACGCAGCAGCCAAGCTTGCTGATGCGCGAGTGCTCACCGACGATTTGAATTTGAAATTGTCGGATGCCCAGCGTCGCCGCGCGTACGAAACTGTACGTACGCAACGCAAATTGAAACGCAAGGGCAAGGGCACAGATCCGGTCAAAATGACGCAAGCTGAAGTTCTTGCGCATTTGACTTTGCGTACTGATGAGCTGGAGCAGGAATTGCGCCTGATGCAAGACCGAGAAGCTACCGCTCAACAGAGCGCTTTATTGTATGAACAAGAGTGCGGTCATTACATTGCGGTCATTACATTGATGATGTCATCATAGCCACAGAGACCTGGGAAGAGCACATGGCGATTTTCAGGGAACTGGCTGAGCGTTTTGCTAAAGCTGGCTTGAAGATGCATCCTAAAAAGTGTCATTTTATTCGGGAAAAGATCAAGTATCTTGGCCATGTGCTGAGCCGCAAAGGACTTGAGCCTGATCCTGAAAAGATTTCAGCTGTCAAAAATTATGTACGGCCGGAATCGGTGACACAACTCAAAGGATTTTTGGGTTTGGCGTCGTATTATCGGCGCTTTATACGCGACTTTGCTAAGATTGCAGGGCCGTTGTATGACAAACTCAAGAATAATCCTCCGCCTAAGCTGCCGCCTTGGACGCCAGCTATGGAAGAGGCCTTTGAGAAGTTGAAAGAAGCTCTGATTACCGCACCGGTGTTACGATTACCGGACCCGAAAGGGGAATATGTTGTGGAGTCAGATGCGTCTTATTTGGGATTAGGGGCAACCCTGTCTCAATATTTCCCAATACCTGAAGGCGTGGCTGGTGCAAAATCCAAATTAGGTAAGGCATCTGGCGACGCTGATAAGGTAGATGGTACTGCTACTGGAGTGCAGCAATCTGAGGAGGATACTGTAAGATATTCTTCTACAGAGAGGGATGAGGACGGTAATCCTCTTCCTACTCACTTCAGTGTGTCAGAAGATGGAATCAAAGTTAGGCCTACGTCTGAGCTGCATAGGGAAGGCTACGAATTGCACCCTATTGCTTATGCTAGTCGTACGGTAAGAGGGCCAGAGTTAAATTACCCTCCGGCGCATTTAGAGCTCAAGGCTTTGGTCTACGGCTTTGATAAATTTAAGGTGTATACGTACGGATGCCCTACGTATGTGTACACTGACTCAACTAACGTACGGTCATGGTTAAGTACGCAAAAAGACTTGCCGAACGACCGACTTAAGCGTTATAAAATTGCCTTGCAGGACCACTGTTGTATTCGGAAGGTTTTGCATAGGCCAGGTAAAGGCAATCTGGCTGCGGACGCGTTATCGCGCCAATTCGGGCCTTCGGCTCCGGTGGTGCACGTAAATAATGTGTCAGCTCAATGCCAGGTGTCTGAGCCTCATTTTGACCAGCTTATGCTAATTGTAAAGCGTGAGCAGGAGAAGGAGGACAGGATAAAAGAAATTCTGGACTTCAAACTCAAGGACCAAATGCCTGAAGATAAAGAGCGGGCATATTGGTTAGCTGCCATGGACAGCAAATTCCATGTAATGGATGGTGTACTGTATTATACCTCCACTGGCAATGATTTTGAGATGCGTGTGTATAAGTACCTCAATCTCTGCGCCAAACTTTACTCACCGATGTGCATTCGACACCTTTGGGAGGGCACCAAGGGAAAGGTAAGCTGATACCGTACTTAGAAAAGTATTATTATTGGCCTACTTTACGTCAGGATGTACATTCCTTTGTAGATTCTTGCATACGTTGTGCTATACGTCAAGGGCAAGGTCGCAAAGATAAGCCGCCACTCAAGCCAATTGCAGCGCCGCTGCGTCCATTTGAGCGAGTGGCTATGGATATTGTATCACTGCCGCATACTGCATCAGGTAGTACGTGTGCGTTAGTGAGTACTGACATGTGTACGGGGTTCTTGATTGCTGTCGCAATGGCCAATCAAACAGCTGAAACTGTTGCGGGTGTCGTTGTTACACGCGTATTTCAGTTTGGCGCCCCCAGACACATACTAACCGATTGTGGAGTGCAATTCACCTCGACGTTGTTTCGTGCGGTGTGTGCGCTTTACAATACGGAACAAATGTTCACTACGACTTTTCACCCTATGTGTGATGGTCAAAGTGAGCGAAATAACCGTACGTTGATCGACATGATTTCAAAATGTTGTTCGACTACTGGTACTGACTGGGACGTACGTATTGAAGTGTTTGCGCAAGCTTACAATGCGTACGTACAGACGCGTACGGGATTTGCACCTTTTGCTGCTGTGTTTGCACGCGAAAGTCATTTCCCTATGCAAAGTGCATGCTCAGCTCCGGCGCGTTTGATTTATGATATGGATTTGGACGACCCCTTGTCTAACTTGAAGCGAGATTTGCGAATAATCTGGACTCGCATTCAAGAGGCGTCCGCGAAATCAAAAGCGCGCCAAAAAGCTGCGTATGACAAAAAGATGAAATGTCTTCCGCTTGAGCCCGGAGACAGCGTGTGGGTCGAATCACCTGATCTGGTGAAACACAAGACCTACCCAAGATATCGTGGGCCTGCTGTGATCCAATCATTGACGGATACGAATGCGACAATCCGTTACAAGAAAACGAATGGAACATGGTCAGCTCCGAAGAAAGTCCACCGGCTGAAATTGTCTAAAGCAGCTCCGGCGGCTAAGGATGCGGTCGCATATGTGGGTGGTGATGTTTCGAAAGTTGCTCCGCCTACTATTGCCGGACATCCACCTACTAGGCATCCTCCTCTTCCTCTCGACCGCGCCCAAAATACTTCGCCAGGCGGCGAATCCGCTCTTGGTGGGGAGGGAAGAGAGGAGGAGGAAGATGAGGGTCAAACTGGGCCTACCATTTTTTCGGATTTAGGCACGAACGGCGTTGCCTTCTCCGACGCTCCTGATCAGATATGTACATTTGATTTGGATATGCCACCGTTAGAAGTGGGTAAAAACCGAAGTAGGCCACCTCTAGACGTGGGTAAAAACCGTGAGGAAGAAGCAGATGCCGATGCGGGTTTGCCTTCTTCCTCTAATGATAGGAGTTCGCGTACGCCGTATAATTTGCGCTCCGCTATTCGGCCTACCGCTCGTGTTGTAGATTTTGTACAGTATGTCACAGCCTGGTTGTCGACATAAAGAATAGCGCGTCTGTGGTGCTCTTCTACTGTATTGAATCTTGTTTACGCACGTGATTTTAGTATACGCGATGTACTATGCACGTGCACGCGTCAGCCAGCGTGCTACAGCACGTACGTACACGTTATAAGTAAGTACCATACTACACTACGTAAATAGTACGTTAGCTGCTGCTGTACCATACTGGTTGGCACGTGTGTATGTGTGCTAGCCCTGCATATAGTGCGCATGTCTAGCATGCGTGCACAGTGCATACCCCCCTCTATTTGCTAAACAGTATAGAGACACGGTATGTTTCATGTGTTGTTATGCAGTGAGCGACTTCTCTCTGTCCGTCGCTTCACTTTTACGTACGTTGTATGTACATACTTATGTACAGTCTACATTACGTAGGTACATAGGTAAAGCCTATGCCTCCGCTGTTCGCTTACCTTAGGCCGCGGCTACTTACTGTAGTAGTTGTCCGTTGTCCTTTGCGTGGTGCGTAATAATAGTGGATACGTGTAGCGCGTACGTACATACGTATGTATCAAATCTCATTCTTATTTTTCAGGCCACGCCGGACACTTCCGTCCGCGCGCATTCCATACTATGCTTACATTGCTTTTCTTTTGTTTCAGTCATTGCAATTTCCTGGTGACTTGGAACGTTCTTGGCTGCGAAAGGAGGGCGTAAGAAATTTATCGTAGTATCGGTTTTGCGGGTGCAGAGGAGTCGGTCGATTGGACTGGCTTCTCTGCGATCGTGGTGCTGTGTTGTGTAGTGTACGTACATTATTTACATCTTGTTCTGTGTGTTGTGTGTGTATTGTACGTGTCGTGTGTATGCCCCTCAACAAAGACATATGGGCTAAGTTGAGGAACAAGCTGCTCCACCGCCGCTTGGGTCGGGGACAGCTGGACGAGGCGAAAGAGCTCCTCCCTGAAAAGGTAGCTCTAGTAGCCTGCAAAGATGACGGCAAGGAGGAAGAGCTCTCGGCTGAAGAGGCTCGACTCCCTGTCCGCCCTCCCTGCTCTTGCGATGGCAAAGCAGTGGACATGGAGGGAGGCAAGAGGCGTGTGCATTTTGTGGATGCTACACCGCCAAAGGCCATCCCTGCCGCCCGCCGCCCTTCCATTCAGCAGCAGCTGAAGGAACTGGAGTGGAGGGTGAGCTTTCACAAGCTGCTTTCCTACTTGGACAAAGTGCCCAAGAAGGAGAGCAAAGGTCCGAAGAGGGTGCCCAGGGCCGAAGTTTCCCCGGGTTCCCCCACCTTCGACCGCTTGTACAAACGCGCAGGCAAGAAGGAGGAGAGGAAGAGGCGAAGACGCCAATCCACCTCCTCTTGCCAGAAGCCGCGGTTTCCACACTTCAATGAAGTGGGAGACTGGACTGTCTCTTCTTCAAGCGATTCAGATGCTGCTGACGCTGAGGCCCCCGAGCGCGGGAATATCATACCGTGCGTTGCCCAACCGGAGCAGGTCGTTTCAGCTTGTGGAACGAGTACACAGTCCGCCCAGTCTTTGGGGAAGAAGTCGGCTGGTATCGATGATGACGATGATACCCCCGCTGACTACAAACCCGTTGACTGGTATCAGGTACCACCCTGGGCTAACCAAAAGGACAGGATTGGCCCTCGGCTCACACCTCCAAATGGTGAGCCGGCCAAAGACTGGTGGGTGGCGCTTTTGCCGCGTCCTTTCCTAAGCAGTGATAAGGACGCAAAGCAGAAGCATTGGCTCTGGCTTGAAATGCATATGTTGGTCAACCAAGAGCCACAAGACACACAAACCGAGGCAGAACGTGCAAAAACTGCCCGGGCGGCACTCGATAATTACATCGAGGCCAATGGAGATGCGCAGATACAACTGAACACAAGGTTGCCTTTTGTGTCTGCCGTCCGTACCATGTTCTTGAAAAGAGGTGCGGCCGCTGGCTGGTTGCCAGGCATCACGGAAAAGGTACGCGACCAGTTGATGGACCAGCAAGTCTATTCATCTGAGTTCGCGCAGAACTCCAGCCCCATAGCTTGGCCTGAAGTTCTGATCCACAAGACTCTGCAAGTCATGCTCATGTATCCACGTCATGCATTGAGCGGATTTGGTCCTGATGAACGTGACCAGATGGGTCAGCGCATCTATGACCTGGGCTTGTGGATGATAAAGCGAGGGAGTACGTATGTAATGGTGGTACCTATTCCCTCTGGTGGCCTGTAAATGTACGGTAAGTATGTACTGTAAATCAGAGTACGTACCTTCTGTGCATTCCTCGCCTCTCCGCCGGGACGTAACTGAAGTCCCTCCGGGGTGGTTCTTTTCCTGAGTTAAGGTTTCTGCCATCCCGGTTGTGCCTGCCTTCTTGTAGCTTCCTTCGGGACCAATGAAGTGCAGGCGCATTTTTATTTTCATTTTTTATTTATTTTTTATTTACGATGTAATCAGTGTAGCTTAGGGCGCCTCGCTCACTGAGAATAGGATGTGCCTTCCATGTAGTACGTGTACAATTGTATTATAATAGAGTATATTAGATTTCTATTTTTCTATTTGCACGGCCGTTGAGCAGTATGTATAGTGAATACTGATGTCACCTACAAACTGCTCACAACAAACCGGTAATATTTTGCATGTGCCAAAGCCAGCTGCCCCTATACAGCAGTCTGTGCCATATTTATTTATTTATTTATACTGTGATATTTAAGCTCACCGGTTGTGCACGTATGTTTTATCAATTGTAGTTTTATCATTCATTGTTGTTTTATCTTCGCTTCGGAAGGCCACCTACGCGAGAAGAGAAGACGTCCAAGCTGCACTGAATCATCAACTATTTATTGTGGGTCGCAGTTGCGCTGGCCGCAGATGGCGCTGGTCGCCATTCCACGTTGACGGAAGAACGCGCGCTTCGCGCCACTGGGGAAGCCAGGAGCTCCGCCTGTGCCCTGTCACTGGAAGACCGGAGTCGCCCATCGTCGGCTAGCCTGCAATAGCAACAACCTGCAATAGCTTTATCCAGTACGTTATTATCCCCCCTTTATGCCAAGACCAGGTGCCCCCCATCATCCAAGATTCTACCAAACGCCGGCGATGGGAATCAAGACTGTCTGAGGGTGGCGAAGGTGGCAGCTATTCTGCCTTTACCTTTTCTCTATCTGGTGGGCCCCCTCAGACTCGGCTCCGGTACCTACTGTACCATGACTGCTTCACCATCTGCTGCACCCAGTGACAGGGGTCGGAACTGTTGGACACCATCTGTACGAACTTGTCCCACAGGCGTGTGACGGGGAATCCAGTAGCACGTGTAATCCTGCAACAATATCATCACCTGGCAAACTGCAACAACAAATCAACAATAGCATCCGATGTATTGGGCTAACAATAGAACTTCCACATTTATTATGAAGATGAACTCACTTCAACCTCCGCCCGAAACCCGTCCGAGTTCCTGGCTACGGTAGCCTCACCCCCAGTTTGGAGAGTTGGCGCGAAGCTGGAAGAAGGCCAAGAAGAAGGGGGGGGGGGGGGGGGGGGGGGGGGGGGGGGGGGTGGGGGTGTGCTGTTATAGACTGGTGTGTTCTCTCTTTTTTCATCTGCTTGTTGAATAAAGACTTTCATTCATTCAAACATATACAATAGGTATCTACAAAGCAGTGTACCCACGCATTATCGTCACAGGCAAATCACAATCTTTTCTTATTCTTCTTTTCTCTTCGCTTCTACTGCTTCTTTGGCTTTGCTTTTGAGCTTTTCAGCTTCGATTCGGTCGGTTTCCATACAGACATTCGTGTAGCAATATCCAAGACTCACCAGCAGGAAGGCGGGCAATTTTGGAGGCACAGTTTCGCCCCAGAAAATTCTTCGCGCATAAACCCAACCGGTCTCTGAACCGGCCAAGAAATAGAAGTTCGAATAGAGTGCGAATCCGAATGGAAGCACTTGAAGCCAAGCGAGAATTCTCCTAAAATTCCGGTCAGAAATTCGTCGTTCCCGCCAATTTTTAACCGCCGGAATCGCGTAGAAAGTCTTGGCCAATTGTTCCTGGAACAATTCGGCAATATTCAACGCGATCCAGACCAAATACTGATGGGTCAGTCCATGCCAAACCAACACAAAGCCGTAGGAGATGAAAACGCCGAGAATTTTGCGAGGAACGCTGAAAGTCGGCTCGCAAATTGGAAGGAAAATATATTCTTTGAAGAAAAAGTACAGCCCCCGATCGAAATAGCGCCATATTTTCGAGTACAGTGCTACTCGATTGATGCAAATCGGTCCGTCAAGTGGCTGCATTTTGTCGATTTTTGCGAAAAACGCGCCCACGCCGAAAATGCACACGTATTTCATATGGAAAAATGCGCCGATTGCATATCCCAGTGCAGTTAGTAAATCTTCGGGCACTTTGTCCAAAACGGGAATATCCCATAAGATGGCGTGAAAGTAGAAGAAATGAAGCAGTAATTCAGCAACGAAGTACCAAAAAATAATTCTGGCCCCGAAAATTAGAATTTCACGCCAATAGCGTGATTGATGATGACGTTCAGCCTTTTGACGTTCAAATGACGGATAAATAACAATCAGACTTATAACGTAGGGCAGATAGAAGGCATAGCAAAACATGCGATAGAGTCCATTCCAAAAAGTTGTTGGCTTCTTGTCCTCTTTGTTCTGCTCTGAAAGCTTCAAAAATTCCAAATTATAACTGATAAACGCGAGAAGTTTGTACGAAAGCAGCGTAGAGTTATGGAAATTTCTCGCATAAAGCTCCCAACTTGTTTCAACTGCTTCAAATGGGTTATTGAAGGTCAAATACAGCAACGGTAGAGCAGCAATCCAAACAGCAATTCTCCGTCGAAAATATCTCGCAACGCAGAAAATTGCAAAACCTTGACCCATAGACAGCAAGATAGTCTGAGGGTTAAACACCCAGCTGAGTGCCAGTAAGGAGTACACCAGGCTTAACCCTTCGCTGAACTTATTTCTTGCGGAACCCAAATACCAATCGGACAAATTGTAAACAAGAGAATGCAGAATTAGGGCGGGAATTAGTCGGAAGAACAGGGGAACCAAGACCTCCCATTCATAATCAGTCGTGTCCTTTTTTTGAATGCCCAGTAAAGGGATGTAGGAGTATCGGTAGCTTCCGAACGAAGTCTCTGTCCATTCGTAGGTTTTCGAAGCTACGTAGATTTTGTACCAACCGTAGGACACAACACCGAAGATAATGAGAAAATACGAGCAGATTTCCCATTTTGGAAGTTGCGGATATTCGAAAAGTGGTCTTCGAGTTTCACGTTTCCCCATCGAATCTCTTGCTTCATCTGCCGATAGGTGGCCGTTTTGATGTTCTGTGCCTGCCATATTGTTCTGGTCAAGGCAATCGTTGGGCCGTAGGAGAGGCTTTTCGTTGAAAAGTCGAGATTTTTATATCCAAACTGGTCAAGTTTGTGATATTTTCGCTTTCAAGACCAGCCAAATTCAAATTCACGTGCACTAAAACGCGTTTCAGTTCAGGTGCGCACAAAAGAGGGAAGTAGAAAATTTTATGGTAAATGGTGTTAGGTCGTACAATACATACGTACCATGTAATACAGCGCAGGTTAGGTGGTATTTCAAGTGGTGGAAATTATTGTGCGCGTCGCAAATGAGGTACTCTCTAAAAGGTGGTAAGCATTTTTTCAGCCACTAACCCCAAATTTGAAACTTGAATATTTCTTTACAGTTATTCTGCGACAAGTACCATAACTTAAAAATTTGGACCTAATACTGAAACTGAAAAAAATTGCGTGACTTACCGTACAATGCCTGTCTATGTACCTATTGAAATTCGCTGACTGCTGTTTGAGAGGGTTTCCACCTGTGGCGAGTACGAAGTGAACTTTTGCCGAATGTCCTGTTGTCCTCGTTTTTGTCCCCGTCGACTTCGCGTCTCCTCGATTTATCATCGTCATTTTGCACAGATTCATTCACTGCATGTGCGAAAGGATGGAGAACGCGTACTAACGCAAAGATATCTATCTGGTATCTGCCATTATGTACGTGTGTATGTATGTATAGATATAGGCCACACGCAGATTTTGGTAATTTGTCTAGAGATGGACGCCAAAAAATGTCCAAGCAGTTTGATTGAACGCATTTGATTTGTTTCGACTAACGCAGAGAAAATTCCAACAAGGCATGTCCAAATCCAGCTGAATTAGGAAATTGTCAAAAATTTAGATTTCATTATTTTTTCATGTGACCTAAGCAAATACTGTATTTTGCTCTTGCATAATGACCTACGTACGCAACGATTTTTATTTATTATCAGTCAGCAAGAACAAAACTTGTTTTCCACTTCCGCGTCCGCCTGCCTAGTACTAGGTACGGTATGTGACATTTTCACAGTTCAGATGACGACAGCGACTCACTAATGTTTACACTACTGTACACCTTTTTTCAGCACACTGATTCCAGGAACAAAGTTTGTTCCGATTCCGTTTCGTTTGACCATAAAGTTTTCATCGTTCTCTTCTTCGTCGGTTGAAACTTTGACGACACGCAGAGAAAGACGCAGCAGCGCAATTCGCCATAGGCACGTACGTAGGCGTACGGTGGAGTATAAAAACCTGATATTTCTCTCGTATTTTCAAAAAATTCGTTTACCAACCTTATCTGACTGTGTGCGCGGCTTAGAGTGGGGTACGTGCATTTTTCTGGAACAAATAGAAACCGATGTCGCCAAAAGTTGATGGCTGAGTCTGTATTTTATTGGCTATTATTGCTTCAAGCGGGGCTATTGATATTGCCAATGATTTCGGCTCAATTGGACGACAGAATGTCAAGAATTCACCGACGGAAAAGTAAAGAAATTTTATACTGTATAAAATACTCTGTGGACGCGGACCCTAGCTTTTCTGAACTTGTATACTAAGGTGTCCGGGTCTACCCCCTCCCCCGGGTTTACACCACAGTACCCTATATTATTTACATTTTCTGTTTGAAAATTGAAAGATTGTGAAAATATTTGAATTAAGGTGGATACGGACCCTTTCCAAAATAATAGCGGGGTTGGGCACGGGCACTTTATGAAACATCAAGGGGAGGGTGACTGGATGAAACGTCAATGTACTCAGAGGCAACTTCTACTGTGGCATGAAACATCAATCTCACCAGTTTAACCGTTAGTATGGGTTTCTCGACGTTTTCTTTCGTTGAACAGAGTATACCATAGTAAACAGGCCATATGAGGTCCTATCTTCATCGATCTCTCCTGAGACAACCAGGGCGAGTTGGAAAACGGCGAAGTACTTATTCAAACGAGCATCACCTAAACTTTTCAACAAGCGTCTGTGCGCACTTTAAAACGGCCTCTGTATTGTGCAAACTTCGTCCAAAGCGTTAGCCCCAAATATAAGGTTTTTCTGGAATAACTTTGCGTAGAGGCAACGTAGAGGGGCGCCAGAGGTATCGATCGACTCGTCTCAGTGAGACGAATCGAATGGTATGCTGGATGTTGAAATCTATTCAGCGGTTCGTCCTGTAGCGCCAAATCGCATGTTTTTGGGGGTGTTTTTGAGACGTCGTACTGCGCCAAATACAAACGCTTTTGGGCCGCTCTTTTTATGTATGGATAGACCTAGGTTGGGTCTACTATGAGAGCAAAACTGCATGTCTGTATCTGTCCTGTAGCGAGCGCAGCAGCTGCTCAAATTTGGGTCGGAAAGACTCCGTATCTACCTTAAAATTTGAATTCTTACGATCTTTCATAAATATGGCTACTTCAAAAAGTTACACCCTTTTCTTCCAGTGGCCAGGAGATGCCTGTTGCCCAAAGATGGCGGCAACCCTATCGAAGCAGTCGGTGTGGTTCAGCGCTGGTTCTTCGACTCCGCCTACAAAGAGTGTCACAAGTTCGACACATACGGCGGGGGAAACGTGAACGGCAACAATTTCGCGTCCAAATGGGAATGCGAAACGGAATGCGGAGTCCTGCAGGAGAGAAATGGAGACGCGATGGAAGCTACCACGGAAGCAAATCACAAATATCACGCTGCCTCGAGCATGTTCATGTTCAACAGAAGGAATGGGGCAGAAGGAAAGTGGAAGGGGAGAGTTTGGATTATTGTCGAGATTTTAACCACCGCAGTCATCACTGTTCTACTTTGTTGAGATGAGGAAGTTTTTTGAGGTGAGGAGTGGCGTGTGGCGTAAATGACGCTTGGTGATTGAATGAATATAGCGCCTGCCGCCACATACATAGTGCCTACTGGCTGGGGACCAATTCTTATACTTTCCGCGTACTGCTTTCCAAGAATAACAGCAGGGAATTGAAATACTGTAGGTTCCGTGTTTCCGTCTATTCCAAAGTGGTGCTTTTTAGCAATTATTCCCTGATTTACGGAAAGCCGAAGGCAGAAAGCCGGAATTCGTTCTCATGTGTAACCAACCTTACCTTGTTGATCATTGATTCAGTCAGCATTGACTGACCAGTTGACCACTGAGGTTATGTGCCAAAAAACGAAAGTACAGTAATCCACGTACCTGTACGCAAACGTACTTACAGTATGTAGCAATAATATTATGTTTTCAGATAAGTTACTGTGTGGCCCATCATGAATGAATGTCAATGTCATAATGTTTATGTGCCTTATGCCGTCCATGATCCATAAACGGTTGCAAATAAAAAAACCACTCAAAATTCACAAAAAAACCTCTGAAACGGCAAAATACTGGAAAAACAAGAAACTAAAGAGCAGCACAGCTACACAACAGAGGACAGGGTTGTGCAGCAGCAGTTCAGTGCTGGTACTGGCAGTCGACCAATGGAAATACACCGCATGGTAGTTTTAACTCACTTGTTTGTGCATGCATACTGCAATGATATCGTCGTGGGTGGATGAGACATGGGATGCAGTAGCAGTACACAACGAACGTCAGACTTTTGCGCGTTCTGCGTACGAAACTGAAACAAAATCTGCTGGTGTAACTAAAATACATACGATGAACAAAATATGCCATTACACGTGTGTAGCACAGTAGATTACATTCTTTGACGTGCCAAAACTTGCATGTGATCTTTCTGCTGCCTTGTACGTAAGTTTCAGAATTCACAGTGTCCTCTTGTCGTTTCCGCGTACAATAATAATTCAGCAAAAAATCGCTGCAACAATAAACTCTACGTGTGAAAATGAAGCTTCATGAATTATCAATGCATCTGTTGGTAACGCTCGGATTCCTACTTCTGATCTCAAGCTCAGTACAAGGCGGAAAAGGAAAAGGCTCAACAAAATGTACAAAAAAAGCTAATTTTAGCATCATTCAGGAAGATACGTAAACAAACATACATAGAGTCGTATTACTTATTGTAGATATGGTATGTAGGTCAGGTAGTAAGCTGACAAAATCCAAAAACCTGAGGCGAAAGATTAGCGTCCAGCCAGAGGCTTTCATACAGCAATTTTGCGCCTCTGGCAGCTGACCTTTTGCTTTTGGGGCGCCAAAACTAAATAATGACTTGGTAGCAATATTTGCGACTTGCGTAATTAATTGTAGGGGCACCTC
Organism: Epsilonema sp. ZAB3_2; assembly: GCA_030247985.1. Classification (NCBI taxonomy): domain Eukaryota; kingdom Metazoa; phylum Nematoda; class Chromadorea; order Desmodorida; family Epsilonematidae; genus Epsilonema; species Epsilonema sp. ZAB3_2. Next base: position 14,372 of record JASAMW010002368.1, on the reverse strand, counting down.
GCAGATGTTTCCTGCCGAAAGATGAGGGACATCCAATGATGGCGATTGCGGCCAAGAGACGCTGGTACTTCAACAGTCAGGAGAGACAGTGCCAGCTGTTTTGGTACGTCGGAATGCGCGTTCCGCCCTACGCGAACAGCTTTCCCAGCCGGATGGAATGCGAAAACATTTGCTTGCACTGATTCGAATTGATTTTGCTCAATCTTCTACGTACCGACGTACGTACGTACAGTACATCATTTGCCACGGTGACGGATGATATGCTAAATGTTGTAGATTATGTGACTGATTTGATCAGTATCATTTGACTACAATCATAGGTGATCAGGGTATAGCTGGAGGGGATGGATTTTAAGTAAGTAAGTAAGTAAGTAAAGTTTTACTGTTGCCACAAAGTTGGAATAACAAAAATTCGAATTCGAATTCGACAAAAGTTCGAAAAGGTTCGAATTTTGTAGCACATACTGTAGAAAGCTCCGACAGCTTAGTACACCGCAGTAAAAATTTAGAGCGCGGTGCACATGCGACACGTAAAGTATTGTGGGTAGGTGGTACGTTGTTTCTGTGTGGGTGTGGCCGTTGTTTACTCCACTAATGAAAGTGGCCGGGTTTACCCCATGATACCCTATACGTAGGTCTCTAGGTACATCATCCGACACAACGCACAAGTGAGTGATGAACAAGAATATTGCCTTTGTATGCCATGATTTGATTAGTTAGCAAAAAATATTTTTATTTGTTATGACATTATTTTTTATCAACAAACTCCTTTCGTGCGTCCGTTTCTTTACCGTATTTACCCATGCATAGCCCCCCCCCCCCCCTATGCATAGCCCCATATGTACTGTACAGTACCTGAACCTACCTACATAAGCTGGTCATAAGCTACCTATAGCCACTCCCACACCAAGCTAAGATGCCTATAAGCCTGCTTGGGGGTGTATTGTACTAGAATAGCCCTGTTTTGACCTCAATTATGCCCTAAAACATGTGCTTTTGACCTAAAAAATATGCCTCTGTGCACCTCTCAAAAACATAAAAATGTCCCATGCATAGCCCCCCCCCCCCCCCTATGCATAGCCCCCGCTATGCATAGCCCCATACAGGACCTCTCAATTTTTGCATGGGGCTATGCATGGGTAAATACGGTATGCCTTTGTATGCCATGATTTGATTTAGTTAGCAAAGAATATTTTTATTTTTTATGGCATTATTTTTTATCAACAAACTCCTTCCGTGCGTGGTACGGTTTACGGTTATGATGCACCACCTTCGATGTCTTTTGTTCTCGTTCACAATCTGCTTTACGTACTGCACTGCAAGTATATCACGGTTTCTTTCAATCAAATGGCACAGTAAAGCCCAGGAAATTCCTCATTTCGGCGTCATCGTAATTTTGAATGGCCATAGTTTTTCCGCTGCTTCCCTGAAGCATCTGCTCTCCTTGTTTCTGGCTGTTGTTAACCCTTTCCCAAATCAAAATCCTTTCGCCGTCCACTTTCTCCGTTGGCAGCCGCTTACTGATGAATCTTGTGCGAAATCGCTCGTACAGCTCGCGTTCTTGTAGCAGAGACAGGTAAAAGGGCGATTCGATGGAGGAAAAGCTACATATGAATTCAAATAAAAATTGTGAAAACAGAAATTCTTTGCAAAACTGGGCAGTTTTCAACTTTTCATTTCGCAAAATAAATTGTACTTATTGGCCTAAAATTTTGCACCAGAAAAGTTCCCCGTGTGTCAATCTTTGAATATAAAACTACTGTATTGTATCACAAAATTCGAAAGACTTAGATAGGTGCAACAATTACAAAAATGTTCAGCAAGTTTTAAATAATTTTTTACGGGAAAAACGCTGGAATTTTGGTTCCTTAATTTGCAAAAATTAAATGCGAAAAATAAAAGTTCACATCGTTAAATTAAATTAAAACTAAAATTAACCCATTAAAAATTAATCCCTTAGCCGCCAAGTTCGAATCGCCCTTGGATAAAACGAGGCCGGATGATCAGTGGCGGGTCTCCACAAGATTTGCAAATGCTGCGACCGCCTCTTGTCCCAGTGTCGCAGGAAGGATTTGAACCCCTCCCCGTCCACCTTCTCGCATCTGGAGAGTGTTAAGCGTCGCAGCCTCGGAGCTACCAGCGCCAGCGTCTCCAAACTTGAGTCGTCAACACAGGGGGAAGCTACCAGCTTCACCTCGCTGAGGAAGGTAAAGTTGTAATTTGTGGACGGGTCGTCGCCAGGGTGAAGTAGACGACTGAACAGCAGGGAGTCTTCCAGAAATGACGTGTCCAGTTTCAGCAGAAGCTCGCGAAAGAGCGAAGGAGATGGAACTGAAAGAAGAAAAAAAACAAACTGTACACAAAAAGGGTGGCGTGGGGGCAAATCCGCCCACGCTATGGCAGTTTTACGCCCCATTCAAATCAAAACATGGCTGTAGAAAATGTATGGACATAATCTTCTGCCGCCTCATTATTTCTTCGTTCTTGGCCATAGCTAACCAGCTTTGGCCACGATGGGGGTAAAACTGCTATATTTTTAGGATGGGCGGATTTGACCCACGCTACCCTACAACTTTGGAAAAATAAATCGATGGGTTTTGTATTGAATCACGTACTGCTCGACCTGTCATACAACAATTTATTTATGCCAAGAATCAAGAATTCATACGAGAGTTCGATAAAAGCACGTTATCGGAAATCTTTATGCATTCTTGCTTACGCCAAAGTTCGTTCTCTCCTTCCGCATTGTCGCATGTGTTCTCTTTCGACCGAAGTTTGTTCGATAATTTCTGCATTATTCCCAATTGCAAGGCCACATTGTACTCTTTCAGTAGCGGCAGAATTCGGTAAATTTCCGACAAGTTCAACTCCTCGTATAACAGCTGAAGCGAGAGAATTTGCAAGGGTAATTCTTTCTTTTCACCCAAAAATTTCAGTCCATTCCACAGAACTAGTTGGGGCACCACAGTCTTTAATTCAGCCGTACACAAGTCCAAACAGAGGTACTTAATGTTGCCAAACGGATGCAAATTTCGCAAATTCCGCCCGGAATTTTCCGCGGAATTCAGAGCGGGAATTTGCCAGGATTTCTCATCGCCGGGAAGCGTTGCGAATCGAAGAAACAGGAATTGCAATTCCGGTACCAGTACAATACACACCGAAGCAGGATTATTATGCGTCGTACTTAGCTCGATGTGGGAGGGGCATGAGTAGCTTATGACCAGCTTACATAGGTAGCTTCAGGTACCCTACAGTAGATATGGGGCTATGCATAGGCATTTATTGTTTTGCCAATATGGGGCTATGCATAGGGGTTACGCATTGGGGGCTATACACCGGTAAATACGGTACAACATGTCAAACACTCACCCAAAGGCTGGAAACGCAGCCAAATCCATGCCTTCCCACATGTACCCCTGACCGTGTGGCCGTAGGGAAACACTGGTAAGTCCCGGCAAATTTGCCTCGATCACATCCATAGCCGCTTCGGTGGAATAGGGATACACGTCCAGGCATTTCACTTGCAGCAGTCCGTCTTCTATGCGCTCCCGAAGAAGTTCAATGAAAGGGCCGGTCACACGGAAATTAAAAATGGGTGGACTGCCATCAAAACAGGAAATACCGTTAGGTGGTGGAATACTACTTTGCAAAAATATGGTACTGTGGGGTAAACCCGGACACCAAAGCTTTTCTGAACTTGCCGTTTTAGCAAATGAAGAACATGGTAGCTCATGTGAAAGAGAGTTCAAGGAATCGATTGGTAGAATATTTGTCTCAATCGGTCGTACGGTCTCAATCGGTCGTATGGTATGGTTGTTTTAGCAAATGATGAACAACTTGAGCTCATGTGAAAGAGAGTTCAAGGAATCGATTGGTAGAATACTTGTCTCAATCGGTCGTATGGTTGCTGAGAAATACTAGGTGTCCGGCTTTACCCCTGTGTCCTGGTTGATTGATTTACCACCCACCGTCGATTGATTTACCACCCTACTTTCATCTCTGTGACAGGCCCTTTGTAATGGCCCGAACAAATTCGGTATCCCTGAACCAGAGTTTCATACTCGTCACGCAGCGCAGGTGGTGGAAAATCGAGGAGAGATGGGGCCGGAGTGAGCCGAGGGGGAGACAGGCGATACTGGCCGAGGCGTCTTTGCTCATATCCGACTGCCAGACGTGCGGCTGGAAGAGGTTCACTACGGCCACATCCGGTAGGGGAAAGAGGCCGCAAGTGAGCAAGGCTCGAAACCGCTTGCAAGTCTGGAACGAAGAGAAGACGGTATGGGATCATTAAAGGGCGGATGTGGCAAAGATTTCCATAGTGAAGGCGAGGATCGATTTTTCAAATTTCCTTCGGTGAACTTATGCAGTTTTACATGCTGAATCGATCCCATCCACCTGTCTCGACGCGATTTTGCCTCCTCGCAGAGAAAACTTACTTGTATACAAGTTTTGCAAGCGTTTTGCAACGTTTTCGCGCAAGTTATTGCGAAACGCCCTGTACAAGTTAGTGGGGGTTTTCTCTTTGAGGAGGCAAAATCGCGTCGAGACAGGTGGGTGGGATCGATTCAGCATGTAAAACTTCATAAGTTCACCAAAGGAAATTTGAAAAATCGATCCTCGCCTTCACTATGGGCAAATCTTTGCCACATCTGCCCTTTAACTCTCTCCGATATAGGCTGGTCCGCTGGAACCGCGGTCTGACCGGAATCGAATGGAAGCGCCGGCGGAAACAAAGATCGGTCAGACCGCAGTTGAACTGCGCTCCAGCCCATATCGGAGAGAGTTAAACCGATTGAACGTAATAAATCTGTAGTTTAAAGCGCCCTGCGCTGTAGAGTCGTGATTCGGCCCCCATGCGCGAGTACCTAAAGTACATATACGAGGGCGCTTTACCTTGGAAAGCCTGCCTCTTGTCTTCAGATCCAAATACGATAGAACCATTCCCAGAACTTCGTCCGGTAGCGACAGCAGCCAGCTTTCACATGAATGCCCACTACCACTACTGGTAGAAGCTGCTTTGTCCATCTTCAGAAACAAAAATGCATATACGTACGTACACACACATACATCAGCCGTTTGGTAGGTAGGGTAGCGTGGGGCAAAACCGCCCATGGGGGTAAATCCGACCACCAACGGCGCCTTTTACCCCCATTCAAAACATGGCTCTCGAAAATGAATCTCGTTAAAACTTCTGCCTCTGTTTCTTTGTTCTCATGTAGCCATGAATTGACTTGGCCTGATGGGTAAAAGCGCCATAGGTAGGCGGATTTCCCCACGGGCGGTTTTGCCCCACGCTACCCTTTTACTACTGCATATGCATCTGCATAGTATGTTTGTACCAACAAAGCAGGCTCATATAGCCGGTTGTCCAAGAAGCAAATCTCCAAACAAGAATTGGAAGAATTTTATTCGCTATGTACTATTGCAAACGTTTATTATTCACAATCCCACATAACTACGCCGTCCTATCTACAGTAAACTTCTACCAGTAAGATCAAGAATTCATAATTGCTCGTACGATCCTGGATAAAGGGAGCACATACGAAACGCAATCACTATAATATTTTCATCATACAAATGTTCACACAATACCTAGCACAGGTGACGCTCTAAACACTGCGTGCGTACATTACACACAAATAATAATTCAATACAGGACAAAAAGTAGGGTACCGCGGGGTAAACCCGGCCATGGGGTAAACCTTGCCACCAAAAGCTCCTTTGAACTTGCTGCTTCAGCAAATGATGAACCAAGGTAGCTCATTTGAAAGAGAAGAGAGTTCAAGGAAGCGATTGATACCCAACTTGTTTCAATCGGTCCATTGGTTGCTGAGATATGCAGCCCTGAAGCATAGGTGGCCAGATTTCCCCATGGCCGGGTTTACCCCGTTGTACCCTACAGTACGCACGCCCCAGTAATTTTCTGTGCTTTGTTCACCCTAACGCTTTGAAAAGAGGTGCGATGCAATAAGAGTGAAGTAAGGAATAGATTTGTTAGATATCACATTCTTGTTCATCGGTTCTAGCACACTATAGGCGTACACATTTGTCTGGCGCACATTATACTACAGCATAAGAAGAAGACGGGTATGGAGGTGTAATTTGAGTGAATAATTTACCTTTCCGAAATTACCCAACGTTACCATTCATAGGTAATTTAGTTCGGAAGCGGTATACTTCTGTATCATCTCTCACAAAACTGCAAAACTAAAGTAATAATAATAAAAAAATGAAGAAAAAAGAAACTCTTTTCAAGTCTAATAAATAAAATTATCCGCTAGATTGTCTTCAAAAATAACTGTAGAAAACAAAACGGTACGCACTCCTACACAATAATATTGTTGCACTCAAATAATGTAAGATAAAATATCCGAGTACGCTAAGAAATGGTGGTCGTGAGGTAACCCCCGGTACGTAGTGCAAGTTTAGATCGGTACTGGGTCGTCGACGTCGTTTGCTGTCTTTTCTGCTCATTCGCTACATTTGCCTCTACTAGGTGATTGAACGACGTCGACATTAAATTTACACTGAATACCGCGGGTGACCGCGCGATTTCCCAGTTTCTTAGCGCAAGTAGCGAACACATACAGTACACTTGCTTTCATATTTGCATCATGGCCTAGTGGTAACTTCGGGTTTCCTTACGCGGGTTTAAAAATAAGCGGAATAAAGCGGGGGAAAAAACGACGCACCATCAGAGACCATAACAAAAAACAGGGTACCATGGGGTAAACCTGGTCATCTAAGTTTCAGGGTTGCATATCTCAGCAGTCAATGGGTCGATTAAGAAATTGAGACAAGTATGATATCAAGCGATTCCTCAAAGTCTCCTCTTTCAAACAAGCTATTTGGATCATCATTTGCTGAAACAGCAAGTTCAAAGGAGCGTAGGTGGCCCGGTTTGCCCCACACTACCCTACACATGAATACGACGATTGAAATTTCCGTCCAAAATTATCCCGTAGTACCCTATCTTTAACTCCGATGGTGGTCAAGTTTCCCCCGCGTTTACGCACATGCCAATAACACTGCTACGTACAAAGAAGAATGACTAGTGCGCTACACACGAGGTGAGTAAACTCACGGGGAATTCCCTGTAAGTATGCGATGAAGCATAGAGAGTCCGGTGAATTCACCGTGAGTTTGAAACTCACCGTCGTGTGAACACGTGAGAAAAATTTTGCTCTTGGGAGCAAGTGAGAATGTTCTACACAAAAAATAAAACTCGAAGTTCAAAATTCACCGTGAATCCACCGTGAGCTTACTCACCACGTGTGTAGCCCACTACTGTCTTACGACTTCATGAACCCTCCAAAAATACCTCTTAATGCTATCGAGATAAACTGTAAATAAAAGACGTGACTGTTTCTAGGTGTTCGCGTTCCTTGCTTCATCTATCATCTCGGCCTTTCTGGAATTTTCGGGGGAGCATAAGGGTTTATTCGCCTGAAAAATAAACAAACACAGCATTTATGCACTGTGCTGCAACGGTGAGCAGAAATAGGGGTTGTTTACATATTACGTCATGCAATGGTTCGACCCCCCTGCACTCACAACAGTCGGTTTGTTCTTTTTTGTCCGTTGATATATGGGTGATGTCGGTTTTGTTGACCGACAACAAACCGACAACAGCTGAACGACTTGTTGCCAACAATGACGCCAGGTCGCGGTATGTGTTAACGCAACTGAACCAGCTGTACTAGTCAACCCCCTTCACCCAACCCGATGACGTAATATGCCAACAATCAATCCTGCTCTCTGCATGAGTAGCTATTCAAAAATGTTAATCAAGCAAAAATCATTCCAGATTTCAAACAATAATAATCAACAAATATCCGTTAAATCTACCAGCTAAATCTAACGAAACAGGGACTTGCACACAACGTAAAATCAAAAATATATAATCCCTGTATAGAGAAGAATGGCCTTCGTAGTGGAAAAGTAACGAAGCAATCCCTGACTCGTTTTGGCCCCAATATATTCGATACCAATTTATTCGATATCCAATTTATTCGATATCGAATTTATTCGATTTTACGAAACCTTTGTATTGAGGATTCCATATCGAATAAATTCGATAGCGAATAAATTGGATAAATTGGTTTCGTAATATCGAATAAATTCGATATCGAATAAATTGGTTTCGTAATATCGAATAAATTGGATATCGAATAAATTGGTATCGAATATATTGGGGCCAAAACGAGTCAGGGATTGCTTCGTTACTTTTCACTACGTAGGCCATTCTTCTCTATACAGGGATTATATATTTTTGGTAAAATAATTGCACACAGCGGGCGAAAAACTTGGCTAAGCTAAATTGGCTCTTGCTATGCTATATAGTTTCGTTACCCTTTTCCTCTCTTCATTTCGGCCGCCTTTTGTTAGTAAAGCAGCACACTTTATTCATATATCTCACACCACTTACTGTAGCATACGGATTAGTCACGTGTAAACAATAGGGTAGTGTGGGGGAAAGTTCGGACAGTGAATAATTCCAAAGCCATCCCACCCATCCAATCTGCCTCGCAGAGCTACGTCCGAAATTACCCCCCCCCCCCCCCACAGTACCCCTAATTTACGCCACAATTACCAGTACCCCCAATTTACCCCACAATTACCAACTAGTACCCCCAATTTACCCCACAGCACCCCCAATTTACCCCACAATTACCAACCAGTTACCCCCAATTTACCCCACATGAAAGCACTTACTGAGGAATGAGTGGCGCCTTGCGTCATCAGAAGAGCAACGTCAGAAATTACCCCCACAATACCCCCAATTTACCCCACAATTATCAGTTACCCCCAATTTACCCCACAGTTACCCCTCATAAAAGCACTTACTGAGGAATGAGTGGCAGGAAAAAGAGCTTTTCACTGTCCGAAATTACCCCACAGTACCTCACTTTACCCCACAATTACCAGTACCCCATTTACCCCACAAGAAAACACTTTACTGAGGAATGAGTGGCGCCCTGCCTCATCAGAAGAGCCACGTTCGAAATTACCTCCAATTTACCCCACAATTATCAGTCCCCCCCCCCCCCCCAATTTACGCCACATGAAAGTACTTACTGAGGAATGAGTGGCGGGGAAAAGAGCTGTTCACTGTCCGAAATTATCCCCACAGTACCCCCACTTTACCCCAGAAGTACCAGTACGCCCCAATTTACCCCAGATGAAAGCACTTACTGAGGAATGAGTGGCGCCGGGAGGTTGGCTGCGGCGACGGGTGCCGGATTTGCCCCCGGACCCGGTCTGTTGGGGATCTGCGGCGGCGGCGGACCCCCCGGCTGGTTCAGGGGCGTCGGCGAGGGGGCGGGTCGACTGGGGGCGGGGCGGGGCGGAGCCCCCCGGCCGGGAGCAGGAGCCCCACCCCCTCCCCCACCAGGTCGATTCTGAAGATTCGGGTTCGAAGAGGGTCCGTTCTGGATGTCGCCGAGTGGGCGGTTGGGTCTGGAAATAAAAGCGAGAATGCACATAAACATACAAAAGGATGGGGTAGGTACTATGGGGTAAACCCGGGCACCTAAGCTCCGTTGAACTTGCTGTTTCAGCAAATGATGAACCAATATTGAGCTCGTTTGAAAGAGGAGAGTTCAAGGAATCGATTGATCTCATACTTGTCTCAATCGGTCCATTATTGGTTGCTCAAATATGCAGCCCTGAAGCTTAGATGGTCGGATTTTCCCATGGGCGGGTTTACCCCATAGCAAAGTATCCCAATTCGGGCCACCACTATCTATACTCAATTTAGGAGGTGCTTTTCTTCGACGTCAGTATTGACATCGGAAAGGTTTCCTTGGCCTTTGGCCTAAAAACTTCTCAAGCAGTCAAATGTACAAGCAACCACCATAATAGTATAGAGCGCCCTTCCATATTCTCTTCGTCGCCCCTGGATAAACTCGATGCTGCACCCTTCTCTCACCTGTTCGTCGACAAGCTGTTCTCCATTGGCATCCAGTCGTTCTTGACGGGGGGCGGGGCGGGGGTGGACACCGTCTGCATATTCACATCGCCGATGATCTGGAGCGCCCGCTTGCACGCGTGGTACATCTTCAGCATCTCCTCGCGCCGTCGCGCCTCCTCCTGACTCTCCTCCATCATCGCGTCCTGCGCAACAGAAAGAAGAAAGGTGTCATCCTGGGGTAATTTCTGACACAGTATCGTGAAAGGAGTATGTATGGACCAGTTGCGTTGTCGCAATGGAGTTGGTCGCGACCCAACGGTGTTTTGATATTTTGAAGTGAATATACTTCTTTTCAGACATATTGTGAGCACAAGAGAAGCAGTTTGAAAAATTGGGCAGCCAGTGCGTGAGTCGAACACTCAGCGCTGTACGGGATTACGCCCCTCTTAGCGCACGACCCCATCTGACTGCACAGCTCAATTATCTTGTGCTCAGATGTCTTAATAGAGTACCGTATTTTTGGGTGTATATCCCCCCTGAGTATATCCCCCCCCCCCCCAGTGTATAACCCCCCATTGGCAAAACATAAATTTTGCCCAGTGTATATCCCCCCTGGTGTATAACCCCCCATGTACTGGAAGGTACCTAGCCTACCTATGTAAGCTGGTCATTAGCTAGCTATAGCTACTCCTATACCAAGCCACTATGCCTTTACGCTTAGCTGAGCATGTCTTGTACTAGAATAACCCTGTTTTGACCGCGATTATGCCCTAAAACACTTACTTTTGACCTCAAAAACATGCCCCTACACACCTCTCAAAAACATAAATTTTGTCCCAAGTATATCCCCCCCAGTGTATATCCCCCCAGTGTATAACCCCCCATCAGACCTCTCGATTTTTGTATAGCCCCATGGGGCTATACACCCAAAAATACGGTACACGCACGCTAAGGACTATTTCATCATGTCCTGCGTTACCATACTTCTTTTCACTCAGTTTTGCTCCTAGATTGACTGAACAAATTTGGAATCCCCGTCGGCACTACCTAAACTTACATGTAATACCGCAGGGTCATAAGCGACCAACCCCATAGCGACAACGCAACTGGTTCATAGGCCTTTGAAAAGAGGTACCGTATTTTTGGGTGTATATCCCCCCATTGTATATCCCCCCAGTGTATAACCCCCCATTGGCAAAACATAAATTTTGCCCAGTGTATATCCCCCCTGGTGTATAACCCCCCATGCACTGGAAGGTACCTAGCCTACCTATGTAAGCTGGTCATAAGCTAACTATAGCTACTCCTACACCAAGCTACTATGCCTATAAGCTTAGCTGAGCATGTCTTGTACTAGAATAACCCTGTTTTGACCGCGATTATGCCCTAAAACACATACTTTTGACATCAAAAACATGCCTCTACACACCTCTCAAAAACATAAATTTTGCCCAGTGTATATCCCCCCCATTGTACATCCCCCCAGTGTATAACCCCCCATCAGACCTCTCGATTTTTGTATAGCCCCATGGGGCTATACACCCAAAAATACGGTAGGTAACTTTCTCTATCCATAAGAGGGCCTAGGGTAAAGCCCGTCATTAGTACTGAAAGAAGCCCTTCTTTCAACCTACTACACTTTACTCACCATCATAGGTCCACTATTACTATAGCCAGTCATTTTTGGGTCAACTTGAAATTTTGATGTTTCACCCATACGCCTTCAATCCGCGTCTCTTATCTTCGACCTTACATACATACAATTGAATAATGTGTTGAAAAATACATACATACATTATCTTTTGGAGGCTGGTTTTCTTCGGAGAACTAGCTATTTATTTGCTAATGGCTATCAATGAGATAAGAAAACAATTCTTTACCTGGTCGCCACTCTGATAGAGATGTGCCAGTAATTCATGATGTATGAAGTCGTTTGTCTGAAACAAAACAAAGTCACAGAAATACTTATCATTTGCTATTGACAGAATCATTGTACGGTAGCGCCGGAGCCCGGAATAATTTGGATCCTGCTCAAGAAGGATTTCTTTCATGATGGTGCCACTTTCGTTACAGCCAGTCTTAGGCCTACTGAATACAGGTATTGATTGTACTAGGATTGGGTCAAAAAAGTTTCCCGCGCTATCATACATTTCCTTTTCGAAATTACCCGCTGCTACTGTCACGCGAAAACGTGACATGCGCCCAAAAACCTCTTACGTACACACATTTCTTACGTACGCACATATTATACGTACATTTGAATCTGCATATTTCTGCGCCTGCACCGATTTATGCTAATTTTCCAGTACCTTTGCGGCGCTGTGCTTGTAACTTGTTGCGTGTCTTGTGACCTGTTTTCGTTCGGTTCAGTCGAGCCCTTTTCTTTTGTCGCGACATGTACGTATAGCTCGGCTCTATGTACGGTATCGTCTGTATTTATTCTGATGCGAGTTTGCTGCAGATTGCGCTCAACGGAGAAGTAAAAGAGTATGTACGGTGGCTTTTATGCCTTCGGGCTTTTCCACCGATAACTACTGTGTTACCCACCGCATTGTACCTAGTACCTACGTATCTACGCAACACGCCGAATCTGCGCACGCCAGTCTACAGCAAATCTTCGCCTCAGCTACCCTGGAAATGACGTCATGCACTCTTAATGAATCGCGCTTCGGCCCCACGCGGGAAAAGAGACACCCGCGCGCCTGTTCAAAACTTGGGAATAACAATTTTTCTTCATGGAGCGAAAAAGCAACAAACGCGCAGAGCTGCGCAGTGTTTTCGTTTCCTAGCGCATGGGGGCCGAAACACGACTCATTACAACGTAGTAGGGTACTTTTTTAGTACATTACTTACATTGTGAACCACCAGAAACATGATGGCTTTGGGGACCAGATCTCGTATGGTTTTCGTGACGATGCGCATGTAGGAGTCGACCAGGTTGCGGATCGTCTCCACCTGTCGCTCCAGCTGCGGATCCAGACTCGCCCGCTCCGTTTCCTTCTCCTGCAACAGCACAATAAATAGACCAGGATAGTTTTGAAACATCATACTCACGAGTTCATCCAACTTGCAGTATGGCATGTGAATAAATAGTCGAGAGAAGGAAAATTTGCCAGATGTGCCAGGGAATCGAACCCTGTACCTCTCGCGTTCCATGCGAGCGCCTTTGGAACAAATCTTGAAACATCATCATCACGAGTTGTAGTTAGGTCGCCTCGAACATATCCGCGGCTAACGCAGGACACGATGGAATAGTCCGCGGATATTTTCCGTGAAAGCTCGCGCTATTGTACACGATTCAGGAAAAAAGCCAAACAAGAAAGTCGGGGTTTCCCGATCAGCAAGCAATATTCACAACTACCGAACTCATGCCCCGTTCACAACGGACGCTGAACGCCGACGTTGACGCAACGCTACCGCAGACGTTAACGCAGCGTCAATGCAGACGCGTCAAACGCAGATATTAGCGTTCATCGTCGAAGTAAAATAGAGATTTGCATGGTTTTCTGCATCGAACGCTAATATTTGCATTGGCGTTGACGTTAGCGTTGACGCCGGCGGTAACGCAGCGTCAACGTCGGCGTTCAGCGTCCGTTGTGAACGGGGCATCATCCCTCCCTACCTCATCCTCCGGTCCTTTCTCCTTTTCCGGATAGACACCGGCTCGCAGGAAACTCGCCTTCCACGCGTCCACTTCGTCCGACGTAGCAGCAGAGAGTTCCAACTGTTTGTAGTCTTTGTACACATTCCTGTACACACAAAACATAGCACGGTTTGTGAATCAACACCAAGGTATAATACAGTACTGTTCACAAAGGTGGGAGCGTGCATGCCAAGGCAAGGGAAGGTAGCAGATAGATAGAGCAATCAGTTCAGTAGGAAAGTTGAGCACATGCCGTGAAAACAAGCAAAAATGTTTTGGCTGTGCAGGCATCTGACAAATACAAAATGGAGTTGGTAGGCACTACTTGTTTAGTAACGTGAATTAGGGGTTTTCGGTAATTGCACGTAACTAAAAAGTACCCTATGCCTATCTATTTGGAATTGCATACGTCAGTCATGCGTTATACCTGCACAACCAAAACATTTTTTTTACTTTCGGGAATGCAGGACAAGTACACGGGGACCAAACAAAACAACAGCAGAATAGGCACAACACTGTACACACAGTCAAGACAAGAAATGCAGAAAAGTGCGAGTTGTTCTTTCTAGTCTAAAGGCTCATTCACATTGAAGAGTGAAATGCGAGCTTGGCATACGTACACCCGGCGTATGTATGTGAATCGAGCAAACAGTTACCCCCACCCAACCAATGTACCAACCACACATAAAAAACCTAGCCAAAAAGCAATAAAAATAGGAAACAATAGCGCGCCACACACGTGGTGAGTTTTCACGGTGAATTCACGGTGAGTTTGAACTTCGAGTTTTATTTTTCGTGTAGAGCATCCTCACTTGC
>JASAMW010002366.1:0-16334 GCA_030247985.1 Epsilonema sp. ZAB3_2 | reverse complement strand
GGTGACCATCCTAGTAGTGCCGCGCACGATTGATTGCTATGTGAATATCGGGCGTTGGTGGGATTTAGGAAAAAACGCACATTCTGCACGAGTTCTCAGAGGATTTTTATGGAGCATTGCTGAAACTGGTAGTGGTGGGATTTCTACGGGAAATGAAGTCTTTCTCTAGTCTTGGTAAGCAGCCCATATCTAGCAGCATGTTCTTTTGTGTACACTACGTAAAGTCGGAATCATATCGTCGTACGGCACACATTAGTACTTATCTCAGGAATTAGCCTTCGTAGAGCACAGCGGTCAAAAACCTCACGGCTAATTTTCAGCCGCATTGACAATTGCTCTCAGTGGCGAGAAATCGCCAATTCCTTATGTACTGATATTGCGTCGACATTTGGCAGACGCTAAACCACGCAAACCACGACACCCCACGACCCTGTACGCCCGATGCGCATTTTTTTCGTTTTCATCACGTATGCATATTTCTACCACTTTGATTTATCGGGCGTTTGCGAGGTTTAGCTTTGCTCAATGGTCTACGCGGCGATTTCAGTACTGAAGGAAATCGGCGATATCTCGCCACTGAGAGCACCTAGACGCAAGCGGTTTTTTTATTGTCAATGCGGCTGAAAATTCGTCGTGACGTTTTTGACCCTGTTCTCTACGAAGGCTAATTCCTGAAATAAATAATGTGTACCGTACGATGATATGATTCCGACTTTAGGTAGGTATGCTATCAAAACAGTACTGTACTATAGTATGGCCAGAGAGAGTGTTCGCTATGGGACTCAAGTCGTGCTGCGTAGTTTGCATGTGTACTTGTGCAAAATTGCAGTACACGAAGCACGGAGCCGCATTTGTGAATCTATTTTTACGCACAACGACTTGAGTTCCACAGCGAACTCTTGTGAGTGATTAGATTATACTACGGTACGTTACCAAAGTTTGGGCCTTGATAAAGTCAAAAAAGGTGATTCCAAAGCGTACATTATTATTATTATGTGATTGCGAAACCAACAGCATGGATGGCTTCACGAATTTTTCTCTTTTACTACGTATGTCATGTCTTTCTCTTTGTGTGGGTCTGACCGCATCAAAGTTGTTTGTTTTTCCATCTGTGTACATCCAAAGGCAAGCAAGTGACTCAAACAAATTCAAACACTGCTACAATTTCAGATCAGTTTGTTTGCTGTAAACTGAACTGCCATAGCTTCTCGAATGTGTAGAACATAGTTTGTCAAGGGGTCCCCTTACACCGACTTATGAATGTTATTGTGTTGAAACCAATTTTAGCATTATTTGAACTACCGTAACGAGTCCCAAATCCTCTTCAGTACTACAACTTAGTAGATGCATAACTCGTGAGCAGATGGGAATTTTGAAAAGCGGTTTATTGCACAACATTTGGTTAAAGGGGAACTTTGGGCGGAAAGTTCGAGGTAAGCCTGCACGGATCATTCGGTAGAGCATAAAAAATGCTGCAAAACGCACCAAGTCTCTTCCCTCTACGTTGCGTCGTTCTTGAGTTACAGGCAAAAACTGATCTGTGAATGGGAAACTCAGCTTGAGAGCACGTAGCTCGCTAACCATTGCACCGATCGGAATAATTTTGCTACCACCTTGTGCTCCGTTTGGTGGTCTACCTTTTTGTTGTATAAAGTTTTGCTGTATCTTCACTGCCTGTGGAATGGGAGGCCAAAAAACAGGTGTCCTTGCGCAGTTTAGCACTTATCCGTGCAGGCTTACCGTGCAGGTAATGATCCGTGCAGGCTTACCTCGAACTTTCCGCCCAAAGTTCCCCTTTAATATTATAGTTTTTGATAAAAGCGGTTTCAACGCAATATTCGGAAATCGGTGTTAGGGGACCCCTTCTTGGCTTTCACTATTATTGCGAGAAAAATGAATCTTGTTCTGCTCATTGCATTGGCTTTCATATCCGCCTGCATTATCGGTTCAATTATCGGCTGCATTATTCGCATATGATGTCTTCGTGCGCAAAGACCAACAGCGGTCCCAATCCATCCACTCATGGCCCATTCACATTGGAGACATGCGCTGGACATACGCTCGGCGTGTCCACGGCTCGACACGCGCAAATATTGCATGGACAGCCGTGGAACGCCAGATGTACGCTGAGCGCATTTCTTCCTGCGTGAATGAGCCGTCATGTTTCCTCCACCACCACCAACTGTGGTATCTACACCAGCCAGCTATCCACCTGTTGTTACATTGACTACTGAAATGCCATACCCTCCAGCCCACTCTGATACTACACAACCTAAACCAGAACCTTATTCATCTGTTGTGGTGTCAACTCCAGACACAGTGAGCACCCAACTACCAGGCTCTCCAGTCTACTTGGCAGAATTCCCAAACTCAAGTGCTACCTCTCCTCCACCATATGATAGCTTCACAACTGTACAGATGGCTTCTCCAGTGCCTTACGCATCTGTGGGAGTACCAGATAAATGTTACACTGGCACCCAACAACCATCTGCAGATAACTTGGCAGAAAGTACAAAGCCAATTGCTACCACTTCTCCTGCACCTTATGGAATGGTCAATTTGGAAGACTGAAAGAGAGACTGTGTGAACCACTCATATAAGTGTGATTATACTGTACAATGCCATATGGTCTTTTGTTCTTCTGTTTTCATTGTGCTACTTGCTGTGATGTTGATTTCATAAACCCTTTTGGTATGTGAATAATCTCATGTTTGGTAGCCATATCAATCTTTTGCCTGAACATGACAGATGCACACTCACCATTTCATAAACATAAAACAAGAAAGCTTCAGCAGCTTGCATACCAGCCAGAGCTTTCTGGTTAGTGATTACTGCAGAGTCTGTTAGCAGTCTTCTCTTCTGTCTTATCAGTCCTGTTCTTGCCAAAATGGTCTCCACGACACTGTGGATATGTCTCGGTGTGTCTGCTGCTATTCTGGTAACAAGTTTGCTCAGCCTACTTATCCTCTGTATTTGCAAGAAAGGTGCCAAAAGAGGTGCAACAAATCAAGCAACTACAGTTCAGTACCCTTCTCCATCTGTTATGATGCCATCTGCACCTGCCACCAATGCAGTGTCGTATCCTCCATATCCACCACTTGCTACGGAGACCACATTCCAAGCTGCAGCTCCACCTTTTGCTCCACTGGTTCAAGATAATGGTCAACCATATGCTCCTTCATTTTACTCTGCACCTGCCCCCATTCCAATGTCTCCACCTCCTTACTGACACACATAATTGTATCCTACTTGCAGTCTGCTCTCATGCGCATATAAGTGTGCATTGTTGCTTTCCATAATCTTTGTGGTATGCATACACTCTTTCTGAATTGTGTAACAACTCCAATAATTTCTTTTCTTATGCTGTTAGGGTATGCTTATTGTATGACATGCATGTTACACTTTATCAAATAGCATCTCTATCATATTATCCAGTTTGTCAGACTTGGTTTTGTTTGACTTATAGTCTGTGCACTGGTTTTTTGATGGTCTAAAGGATGTTTGACTGATGTCATAAATTATTTACCATGTGAATGAGGTGTACTTCACTGCTGGTCCTTGATTGCTAATGATGATTGATCATTGCAGTCACAACATCGCTTTTGAAATGCTTCCCATGTCATAAGCCCTTCGATACAGTATGATTGGTCAATACATACATTTGCGTAGGTAGCATAGCATATCAATTGGTCATCCTCATCATATGCTACGAAATGCACCCACGGTTTCTAAACTGCTGTATAAAGCTCATTGCTTTTGGTGCAATTTTCATTGACTGTTGTTTATACTATTATAAGTTAGCAAAATGGTTTCTACTGGTATTTCTCTGCGCAATTTCTACACTGTACCAATGATGCTATTGCTGCTGAGTGGCATTGTGCATGGATTTGGCCACGGGGAGGGATCGGATACGAATAGTAGAATCATTATCATCATTTTTGGCATCATAGGCTTCCTGATAGCCATTGCAGTTGTAGGTGCCATCTGTACTCAGTGTTGTATGGTGAGTGCCATGAATGGGCATGCCATACCACCGCAACCCTTTTTGCCTGGGCCTGGGCCACAGGGGTTTGGTGCTGCTTCTCCAAATAAATATTCCTTTCCACCCTATCCTCCAGCTCCAGTGCATCAGACTCGCTTTTGAATTGGCTCAAGCTTTCTGATCAATAATCCAAACCCACCGTCATGTCATCCTACATTTTTTTCAGTACAGGCCAGGGCAAAGCCTGCCAGAAAGATTGATTGTGAATATTGTACCTGGAAACGTTGATTCTTTTGATTACTGTATAGTGAAGTAAAACCGTTTCATGTAGACCACTGTGTAGAACACGCATGACGTGACATGGCATGAGTGAAACGTATGCCAGAATCGCCGTTTAGCGCATGCACAGTGATTTTTAAATAGGGTATGCTTTGGAGTCACCGATAGCTTCGGGTATAACCCTCAGGGGATAAAAATCGTTTAGCCACTGATTCGTGGGGGTTATACTCATATGGCCAAGCAAAATGTGCCAAGTCATCACCAACAAGCGTATTATGCTTTGTTTGCACGTTTTACGCGTTTTCAAAATTTGGTTAGGGGGATAAAAATCGTAAGTCACCAAATAGGCCAGGGGGTTATTCGCCATATGTAGTAAAGAAAAGTACTGGGTCAGGAGCTGACCCCTCTTTTTGACCCCCCTTTTCAGTGCAACTTCTGATCAGACGTCAGCGCGAAAGTCGGCGTCGATTAGGCAGCTGGAAAGAAAAGACGAGCAAGAAAGACGACCGCGCCGACCTTCGCGCTGACGACCGATCAAAAGATGCACTGAAAATCACGGTTGGGGGTTATACACGAAACTTTACAGTATGTAGCCTAATGAGTGCTTTTCATTCTTTGCAGAAGAGCTGGTTACCTCGATCGAAGAGGACAAACGCCTGGGTCGCCAATATCTCGGACTGCCATTCGCGGAATCTCTGCGACACCACGACTTTTTCACCCCTGGCGGCGAACACCGAATGCCATTGAGAAACACGGCCGATATTAAGAGTTCAAACACCGAAACTGCTGCTGATGCAATTCAGAAATCGCTGAGACTGAACACTTCTGGTCAGACGAATACGGATACTGATCCGCGATCATCGCTGTGACATTTGATTGTTTTAGCCCTGCTATTGACCAGTTGCGCTATGACTTTCGGGTGGTCGCGAGGTGGTTCGCGTAGGCTTTAGATGGGTGCCAACGGGGATGTTGACTCTGACTGACATCGTTCAGTTATTCGAGAGCGGAAAAGGAGCGAGCAACAAACGACGTCGACGACCAGTCAGCTCTGCTCTATGTCTATACTTTCACGAAATACCGTTGGGCCAGCTCGCGGCCATCCAAAGTGTTAGCGCAATTGGTCAGTAACATTATTCATGTACTGTATCTATGCCAAGGCTTTGTACTGTCAGTGTCAAATGGCATTTCACCCTTATATATAGCAACAAAAAATACAGAATTTTGTCATAAAATTGATCATAACTGTCAGTTTATATCCAAAATAAAAGATGCAATCGCAGGGCTGACTCCGGTCAAGTTTGCAAATGTCGCATTCTGATAACTTGTGTCAATCATGTGCTTTGGTACTGCTCCTTTCGCAGCTTTAAGCTTGAAATATGTTCGCTGTCATCTGACAAAGTATACCCCTGCATCCTTGGCATCAAGTGAACTAGAACTACGTACTTGTATGTAGCTAATTCCACACTCAATCACTCACTAGTTGTTGCATGTGCATGCCGTACCTGTGTGTGCGTATTTACGTACTAACTATGTTATATGAGCAGTTTTGTAGCCAGCCGTGTTACCCGATTCCAAATTTCTTGATCCAAACGCGGCTGATTCACTGAACGGCCGCTGGAGGCATGGCTTCCTTGGGTCCTCATGCCCCCCCCCCCCCCCCCCCCCCCCCCCGCGAATGCATTTGGGGTTTCGCCGGCCCGGGTTCGAATCCCAGAGGCGTACATGCTGAATCGATTCGACCCACCTGTCTCGACGCGATTTTGCCTCCTCCAAGAGAAAACCCACTTCGTACAGCGTGTTTCGCAACTTCCGCGCAATTCGCTGTTCAAGTGGGTTTTCTCTGCGAGGAGGCAAAATCGCGTCAAGACAGGTGGCCAGAATCGATTCAGCATTTAAAACTGCATAGGTCCACCGAACAAATTTTCAAAAATCGCGCAACCCCTTCAGTATGGGCAATTCTGTTCAACGTACCACTCACCAACATTGTACACCTTTTACTGCTTATACGCGTTCCAGTCTATCAGTTCTCTGGTTGGTCGCGACCAGCCAGCGGCCGGCAGGCGCACGTGCTTTAACATTGGCGACTGCTAAACATAGCAGCAAGTCGCTTCGCCGAATCTGCTGTGTTAACTTACACACAGTGTGCCGCATCCACCCACATCACTGGCGTCAGTTGTGCAAAACTGAGCACCGTCGGTATCGGTAGCAGAACAAAACGGCATACTACCATACCATTACTATGTATGTACAGTACATATTTTTCGTGCTTCGAGCATTGTGCTACTCCAGCCAATGTAAAGTACACTACGTCATGCATGAAGGTACAATATTGCTCGACGTCGACCCTGTCTGCTTTCTACTTACAAATATAGCCTACAATACAAAATGTGTGCCATACGAACGGAATCTCTCAACTTTAGTACGTTGGTGTGTTCGTAGGCTAAAGGGAATCGGTATACGTCGTTTTTAAGCACAAAACATTGGGTACATGTAGATGGTAAGGTGTTAGCAAGGCAGGTAGATTTAACTAGTTTTGTTAGCTGTGCTTTTGCACCTATGTAGTTTTGGGAACGGGAATCGCATTCGCATGCAGTTATCAGCATTCATTTTCGCTGTTTTTCTGCTCTTCGCGGTAGTTGGTTCACTATACCAAAGCTGGGTACCATGAACAAGGCAGTCTTCCTCATCTGTTTCAGCTTTCTTCTAGTACAGCTGGCGCAACAACAACAAGCAGCAGGAACCAAGAAGCTCCAGATAACTCTGGTTATTCCACTGGATGACTTGTCATCCACGTACATAACAAACATAACGTAAGTAATTAATAATTTTAATTTCTCAAAAACACAACTACGGTACCTGCTTTTCGGGGGTTATACACCAGGGATGATATACACTGGCTCGCCACAGACGTGCTCCGAGTTTGCTCCGAGCGAGTTCGCTCCGATTTGGAATGACTTTGTTTTGATCGAATTACAAACTCGCTTGTTCACACGCACGTTCCGAAAAACGGAGCGAGTTCGGAGCGAACTCGGTGATTTTGCATGTCAGGGCTCCGAATGCATAGTCATGCATAGTCAGGGCTCCGAATTCGGAGCGAATTCGAAGTTCACGTCTGTGGCGCCCCACTGGGCAAAATTTATGTTTGCACTGGCCGACGCGAAGGTCGGCGCGGAAAGAAAAAGACGAAGCAAGAACGACCACGCCGACCTTCGCGTCGACTACCGGTCAAAAGGTGCACTGAAAATCCAGGTTAGTTCAGAGGGGTCGCCTCGCGACCAAGCACCAGCTCTTATTGCATATGGCGAATAGTGCCTAAAAGTAGGTCGACAGGTGGTTGGTGTGTTCATTCCGAATGTCATTTTTAGAGAAAAACCACAGATTGGTTGCAGCCCAAACCCATGGGAATGGGTTAAGGTCATCGGCTACAACCACTGTGAAAAGATGTGTAAAACCCATAAGCCAGCATGGGTAAGCCAAGCTATAGTACAAATTATAATTCTAGGACCCATGTATTATTTATCTCGAGAACTACGCGACGTAGAGCAAAGCGGTCAAAACTTCCACGGATAACTTTAGCTCGCCTCTCCAATAAAAAAACCGTTTGATTCTATCTGCTCTCAGTGTCGAGATCTCGCCAAATTCCTTCAGCACTGAAATCGTGTCACCTTTCGGCAGACGCTAAACCACGCAAACCACGACACCCTACGACCCTGTACGCCCGATGCGCATTTTCATCGTCTTCATCACGTATGCTTATTTCTGCCATTTTGATTTTTCGGGAGTTTGCGAGGTTTAGAATTGCCCAATGGTCCACGCCCGATTTGGCGATTTTAGTACTGAAGAAATTTGGCGAGATCTCGACACACAGAGCAGCTGGAGACAAACGGTTTTTTTTATTGGAGAGGCGAGCTAAAGTTATCCGTGGAAGTTTGACCGCTTTGCTCTACGTCGCGTAGTTCTCGAGATAAATAATACATGGGTCCTAGAATTATAATTTGTACTTTAGAAGCGCATACTCCACTCCAGCAGACTTCGTACTATGTAGTCTATATTATGTGCTACGAGATAAGCAGACGAGAGCCAAGTATCATTGTAATATTCCTATAATTTCATACAATGCGGTATTAGTCGTTTTACATGATAGCAGATATCGTACGACACGCTTTCTGAACCTCCGCCCAGAATACTGTAAACATTTTAACCGCTTAGAGAGCAAAGGTGAGTAGTGCTTTTAAGACGGCTCCGAAATCTGGGTTGTACCATGGTATTTCGGCCAGACCCTTTTATGTTTGCTACGCCTACGACTACGGTGGCAACAAGCCCGGTTATCAGCTTGCATACTTTGCGGGTAACAGATGCGGGGTTGCACATGGAGGCAAGGAGGTGTACGCGGATAATCGGTACTGCCTCTGCCATGACCCAAACAAAGGTACATAAACGTACAGTAATTTAATTCGTACTGGTACGTTTTGCACACCAGTGGCCCGTTACAGCTTTGCAGTAAAATCCTTTTGCAGATCTGGCAACCCTTTCGCAGATTTGGCAACCCTAGATCGTGATCTGTCAACTTGTTATGCATCTGGCAACCATTTTGAGCAGTTGGCAAAAAGTTGCAGATCTGGCAACCCTATCGCAGAGTTGGCAACCCTATGGCAGATCTGGCAACCCTTTTTACGCATTGTGCACTTTTGGGAGAGACCATATGCAAACGCGGGCTTGAAAACCTGTGTCGTTGGTCTCTGCTGCATTTAGTACTAAAATATCGATTATCGATCGATTATTGGTGATCGGCTGATCAGATCAAAAATCGCAGGCCTTTTTGGTGTTCTCGGGGCCATAAGCTCTCGAAAGAGCCCTGGATAAATGCTGTAGCTGCAAAATTGAGTGAGCAAAGAGTGAATCTGCGCGCTTTTAGTACTAAAATATCGATTATTGATTGATTATTGGTGATCGGCTGATCGGATCAAAAATCGAAGGCCTTCTGGCCGCCCTTGGGGTCATAAGCTTTCGAATGAGCCATTGGTCAACGCAGTAGCTGCAAAACTGAGCGAGTTTATCGCATCACAGACACACAGACATCAGCCCTATTTGTTAGTAGATACGTAGTAGCAGCTGTTCCTGTAGCAACTGGTTAATTTCGAATATACCCCCCCCCCCCCCCATGGGGAACATTAGAAACGTTTCCCACCGATTCGACGAGGCCAGCCAAAAATTGACACAAGCTTTGCTTTATCAATGGCCCTGACAGACAGGCGTGCCGCGATGAAAAACGGGAATGGAGTGTTAAAAGTGTTAAAAACGGAGTGAACCGAGTGCTAAAAAAATCTCCATAAAACATTCTTGGAACCCCGACTCTACCGTAGTCGCGAGCGAGACTCATGCATGCCATTATTATTCATTTCACTCACGACTCACATCTGTAAAAAAGTAATTCTGCCTGTTTTTTCCTGTTGTAGCAAAGAGCCTGGCTTTCACGAACACGACAGTTGCTTTGGACTGTAACGCAGCTTGTATCAAGAGCGGCTACATTGGTGCCGTATCAACACCGGTTGCCAATTCCACCAACTCCAAAGCCTACTACGTCTGCGCTTTCAACCAAAATAATGAAGGCCTTAGAGCCGGATATGAGATCCAGAATTCTTCGGACAAGAAGTGTTTCGTTGCATATGGAGGAGGTGAAAAGACTAGTGCTGATGGCAGCAAGCAGTGTCTGTGCTACAAGTGCTCTTGAAAATGAGACAGCATGAGGGTGGGTTTATAGTCGGGTTTTTTTGATGTGCGTATATTTGTGAGCGTGTATACAAAAACAATGTACTATTATGCTTATTTTATGGAATTTTATGCACATTTTTTAGACAATTTTATCATATAAATTGCATAGTATGGTTTTATAGTGATACGTGAAAAAATACGCTCATATGCACATTAAAAAACCGACTATAAACGCACCTTGAAAAAGGAAAGAGCTCATCTGTACGAAAGAATTAAGATTACAAAAGAGGAGTTGACCCCATGCTTATTTTGTTTTTTCCCTGTGCTTATGCCAAGACTTTTTTAGTAGGGAAGAGAGACTACTGTAGGTATGCAGCAAGTATTGGACTATTGGCTTCGTGTTATCGGCCGGCCACCACAGCTGTTTTGGAACCAAAACGGCTGGCTTAGGCTCTCTTTGCTACGTATGTAGCCTGCTATTTACTACTATGTACGACTACGGTCAAGTTGCCGTATTTTTGGGTGTTTATCCCCCATTGTATATCCCCCGCAGTGTATAACCCCCCATTGGCAAAACATAAATTTTGCCCAGTGTATATCCCCCTGCTGGTGTATAACCCCCCATGTACTGGAAGGTACCTACAGTAGCCTACCAATGTAAGCTGGTCATAAGCTAGCTATAGCTACTCCTACACCAAGCTACTATGCCTATCAGCTTAGCTGAGCATGTCTTGTACTAGAATAACCCTGTTTTAACCGCGATTATGCCCTAAAACACTTACTTTTGACCTCAAAAACATGCGTCTACACACCTCTCAAAAACATAAATTTTGTCCAATGTATATCCCCCAGTGTATAACCCCCCCCCCCCCCATCAGACTTCTCGATTTTTTTGGGCTATACACCCAAAAATACGGTAAGTCATACGTACGGTACTGTACGTAACGTGAGTACCTGCATAACATACTATTTGGTCAGGATTGGTTTGTTTAGGGTTTGGGTTATTTGGTTTGGTTTGGTTATTTGGTCAGGTTATATCCAAATAGGGGGCTATAAATGTCAGGTTATATCCAAAATAAAAGATGCAATCGCAGGACTGACTCCGGTCAAGTTTGCAAATGTTTTAGCATTCAGATCACTCGCGTCAATCATGTGCTTTCTAACTGCTCCTTTCGCAGCTTCTTTCAAGCTTGAAATGTTAGCCGTCATCTGACAAAGAACCCCGGCATCCTTAGCATCAAGTGAACTGCAGCTAAAGACCAGTTGGCGGTCATCAATAAAGGCAGCGTGATCAAGTTTGTGCAGATAGGTGCCTGGAAAGTTGAAGCGTTTTCGAAATTCCAAGTCTGATAGCGACAATTGTCGAATCAGTTTCCATTCACCCGAATGCGAAATAAAATCCAGCTCCAGAGACAAGAGAGCAAACACTCCATGCCCTCTGTCGGTAAAACCAGAGTGCCATGAAAAGCCGAGCAGGAAAATTTGACCGCCGTCTGGGCTTTGAAAAATGATACTCACTTGAAAGAATTGGCAATAATTCGACTTTATTTCTAGCCGGGACCATGATTGACCTTGCTCGCTTTTGTTCAACTGCAAAAACTCTTTGGCATACACGGATATGTCTGAAAGCACTGTAATTGACGCATCCATGGCAGGGTAGGTGAGCAAAATGCAGTAGTATTCCTTGACTATGAATAGGTCAGATTTCATGGCTTGTGATGGATTATTTGGTGGTCGAAATGACATCTGAGGAATGGAGCGCAAAATTGCTTCACCATCAGTGATTAGATCCACAAGGTAAAATGCTGCATGCCCAGTGTCAGATGGTTCAGCAAAGAGAAAAGTTGAGGTGTGGCCACAAGAAAGCTGGGCAAATTTGCCTCGATGTAATCTCGGTGATCGACGATTTGTATTCTCAAAACGTGTCCGGTATGATTGGACATGCACAAGCTTGGCAAAAGATGGGTCGCTGTGAACTAATGAGAAGTATTCTCCACCATACAACAGCATTGTTGAACCTTGGTCAATAGTCGGAATCAAATGTGAATTTCTCTGAGCATTAAAAATTTACAAAATGAAAATGAACGAAACACTATTGTAAGCTTTTTCGATAGATGAGAAAGATCTCAGTTATCTCACGAATTTTGAGTGACAATTATGTGAAATATTTTGAACGAAAAATAAATGCAAAACGCTGTAAATGATGAAACAGAAGCATGAGAGATGAATAATCTAAATCTAAGTTCTGTAACTAACTAAGGCGATATGACAATTTTTGTGCGATTTCCGGTACACGTTTGGATCCGACTAATAATCAGTTTGCGCACATGCCTAGTGCGATTGAACCAGTGCCTATCACAGCGTCGGCGTTGGCATTCCTGAATAATTGAGCGACCATGACCAACTTCGATAAGAGAGTATTGCCACTGTTCTCCACTCCGCCAGTGCCAGACGAACATTTTCATTGCTGCCATGTTCGAACTATGAAAAAATATTCCGCAATTATCAATGCCCGCCTTCGATAGCAATATTTTGGGTTCTTCATGGAAAGTGGCTTCTTCTTGGATAGCTATTTTATGCATAGCTGAAAGTGAAAACATTGCCAAATCCATGCTTTTCGCTTTCACTGCGCAAAATGAAGTAAATAAACTTCTGATAATACTTTGACACTGAACGGTGGAGGCAAAGTAAGTGTATACTACTAGTTCTCGATTGTGTGCAAACTGCAAAGCAAAGCTGCAAATAGCTGAACAAAATGCTCAATGCATTTTGAGGTTCCTTCGCTTTCTTGTGTTGCAAAGAGGCTAGAACGATAGAAGCTATGTATTCTGCATTTACTCTACTCTGGTTTGCAGAACGTGTGGCAGCTGTAGCCCCGTCCAATGCTCTCTAATGTTTTGTTTTAAACATACGTATATTACGTACATACAGTTAACGGCACACAATATATTGTATCGCCCACACTCATTCACTCACTACAACTGTATGTACGCATTATGTGCCGTACCTAATTATTTTATTTTCGAACGTAAGCTGCTAAAGGCTGTATTAAATTTTGTTTTGTATTTGTATTGTTGAATTTGAAAAGTGTTTTTCACGTTACGGAAGCAGTCTTTAAAGGCCAGCCGGCCACAGGGCTGTGTCACTGGTCTGTCACACGATCTTTATGGCGTTGGTGGCGCACATACATAGATTGTTGTTGCTCACCAAAAAATAATGTTCCTTTTGTATTCCAAAGACAAAAAGCTTGCTTTTTGGAAGAAAACGAGCGCTTATAACGATCTATTTATTACGAAAGCGAAAACGAAAAAAATAATGCTGCTTTTGTATTCTACAAACCGCATTCGCTTCTTCTCGACCTATTTGATCGCACCTTTGGGTTGGTAAAGTTGTAAATCTGAAGTTACGTTGACCACACCCTTTGCTGTCAAAATGAAACTGCAACTTTCGCTTCTGATCATTTTGTTTACCATTGCGTTTGACCCAACTAACATCATTCTGAGAACGACAGGTATTCTACAGTATAGGCCCGGGCGTCGCTGTTTTTTATTTATTTTTTTTTCCCCCTCCATCCACTCCCCGGCGCCCCCTCGCCCCCCTCTTCGTCCTTTTTGCCTTTGAATACTGTACTTTTTTAGCACTTTTTTTTCTTGTTTTTTTTCTTTTTATCTATCTACACTCTGGTGGTGGACCAAGGGCAGGAGTGGCACCACACTGTCACAACTGTGCTCCAACAGAAAGGGCAAGGGTGGCCCCGCACTGTCACAACTGTGTACCATCAGAATGGGCAAAAGTGGCACCGACTGGCTGTTGGAGAGCAGCAAATTGCTACCATGAGAAAACTAGAGCGAGAACTCAGAGAAAGATCAGAAAAGCTCCGTAAGAATAGTTGGTGGTTACAGGTTGTTATGTACACGTACGTACAATATTGGTGATGCCAATGGTAGCATGTACGTACAGTACGTATGCAATTTGAATGTACAATACGGAGGAACAAAAGTTTTTGCTGTATGTACAGCATTGCAATAAAATTATTTACGACATGTTTGTATTGTAGTCCGGTCTAGCACAAGCGCATGCTCATGAACAACGAATAATAGTAAAACCGCCTGACTACACTGCATGGCGTACAGGGCACTGCTGTGCTTCTGTAGTACTGTAATGTTTCGTGTATTGCCCCCCTCAAATATAGCCCCCCTCGTATATAGCCCCCCCCTAATCCCTCCCTATCCTCATTTCTACTCCTATATACCCCCATATCAAATACCACAAAACCTACAAAAACTAATTTTTTACAACTAAAAACAACTTTTTCTACTCTTTCTACCCATAAATTTTATCCCCATCATTTTCATTTTGATACATTTTTTTCCACCCCTCTTCACCACTTCACAAAAATTCTCACTCCTTTACAAAATAATAATTTTTCCTAATAACCTTTTTATACCACTTTACCTCTTAAAACAAAACAAACCAAAAAAACTAATTCAAAGTCAAAAAACCTTACTTTCTCACTAATACAAAAACCCCCCTTATATACCCCCCCTTTTTTATACCCCCCCCTCAAAAATACCCCCCCTAAATTCCCCCTTACCCATCATATACCCCCATGGCCCTATACACTAAACATTACAGTAGCGTACAGAAACCGTACAGAACAGGTAAATTTAGCTTTGCTTTATACACAAGTGGTTGACAGAAGAGCAAAAGTTCCAGGTCGAAAGAAAGACAATGTCAGTTTACGTGGTTGGTGGCGGAATAATTGGCTTATCGACAGCTGTCTGCATACAGGAAAAATTACCTGCAAAGGTATGCTACATGCTACAGTACAGTATGCTTAGCTAATAGCTTGACGCAGAGACCTACTGTACCGTATGAATGTATATGTAGTATGTACAGTATAGTATGCGAACGAACACGACAGTATGGTATTAATTAATTTCTGTGCCCATATCTTTCTATTAAGGTTACTCTAATCGCAGATAAGCTGACCCCGCATACTTTGAGCGATATTCCTGCCGGTTTATGGCGACCGTTTTACCTTGAAGATTCAAGAAAAGATAAAATTCGGTGAGCGATTTTTTGGCCTACTGTATTTCAGGTAACACTTGTCGCTGATAAACTCACACCTCATACAGTGAGCGATCATGCCGCAGGGTCTTGGAGACCAATTCTGATGCCCGATCCAAAAACGGAGAAAATTCGGTGCAGGCCTCTTAGCCTAAGCCCAAATCCATTGCTAAGCCAATGTCCATTGCTAAGGCTAAGCCTAAAGCCTCATCCTGACTATTGTTACGCATAATCCTATCGATTGCTAGCCTATGCCTATGTCCATTGCTAAATCTACGGCTAAGCCTACCAGTATGTCCATTGCTAAGCCTAAGCCAAAGCCTATGTCCATTACTAAACCTAAGCCTAAGCCTATGTCCATTGCAAAGCCCAAGCCTAAGCCTCCGTCCATAGCTAAGCCTAAGCCTAAGCCGATGTCCATTGCTAAGCCTAAGCCTAAGCCGATGTCCATTGCTAAGCCCAAGCCTAAGCCTCCGTCCATGGCTAAACCCAAGCCTAAGCCTCCCTTGTCCATAGCTAAGCCTAAGCCTAAGCCGATGTCCATTGCTAAGCCTAAGCCGCATGTCCATCGCTAGCCTAAGCCGATGTCCATTGCAAGCCCGAGCCTAAGCCTCCGTCCATAGCTAAGCCCAAGCCTAAGCCTCCGTCCATAGCTAAGCCTAAGCCTAAGCCGATGTACATCTGTAAAGCCCAAGCCTAAGCCTCCCGTCCATAGCTAAGCCCAAGCCTAAGCCTCCGTCCATAGCTAAGCCCAAGCCCAAGCCTCCGTCCTTTAGCTAAGCCTAAGCCTAAGCCGATGTACATTGGAAAGCCCAAGCCGAAGCCTCCGTCCATAGTTAAGCCCAAGCTTAAGCCTCTGTCCATTGCTAAGCCTAAGCCTAAGCCTATGTCCATTGCAAAGCCCAAGCCTTAGCCTCTGTCCATAGCTAAGCTGAAGCCTAAGCCTCTGTCCATAGCTAAGCCTAAGCCTAAGCCGATGTCCATTGGTAATGCTAAGCCTAAGCCGATGTCCATTGCTAAGCCTAAGCCTAAGCCGATGTCCATTGCTAAGTCTTAAGCTGATGCCTATGTCCATTGCTAAGCCTAAGCGTAAGCCTATGTCCATCGCCACCCCTACCAAGCCAAAGCCGATTTCCATAGCAAAGCCCAATCATAAGCCTCCGTCCATAGCTAAGCCTAATCCTAAGCCGATGTCCATTGCTAAGCCTAAGCCTAAGCCTATGTCCATTGCTAAGCCTAAGCGTAAGCCTATGTCCATTGCTAAACCTAAGCCTAAGCCTATGTCCATTGC